>JAHZMT010004181.1:0-19011 GCA_027743785.1 Sinhomidia bicolor
GCTGCTAGGTGAATAGATTTTATGCATTAGTTTATGCAAGTAGGTACATATTTTTGCGTGTGTAGGCGAGTGGAGAAGAAAATTGGCAGTGTTGGAGTGGTTTAATACGCTGCTGCGTTCTAAAAAATGCGACGTTGTACGCGTTCGCTGAGAAAACAACAAGTCGGGAGAACGCTACAAAAAAAATAACGCTGCTCACAACACTGTAGAGTAGTCTGTGAAAAATAGCATATGGAGGATGAGTACGCCAGCGATTCTGGGAATATAGGGACATACTTAGAAAGAAAGATATATGCCTAGATAACCATATAAGCAGCGTCCTAACTTTCATATATTATAGGTATATGCATGTACATTGCATAAGTGTGTTTTCCAGGGATTGTGTTTATACAATGATAGAAAAACGACGCTAAAACGTATATTTAGGTAATTGAGTTCTACTTCCCCTCACTCGTTGGCTCTTTGAGTCGCTGCTGTTGTTGCTGTTGGGTGGAATGAAAATAGACGGCTTTAAGCATTTCAAGTAAAGCACTTAAGTATGCGCTGCTGGAGAGCCTTTTTAGTCATCCTCACATGTCGTGTCATGCATAAACTTTTTTTTACACATATTGTTATTTCGAATGAATAGACTACCTCCACTTGCCCTGGTCGTTTTGTAACCAAAATAACTTCCATAATAGCAATCATCTTCCACCACGGTGCTTTTTACTTGTTACTTATTACTCATCCTTTTTTTTCGTAAATGCATAATACACTGTTTGATTGCCAACAGTTGTCAAAAATATCGAGAGAAAAGTGAAGCAAGTTTCAAACGTTTTCTGCTTATTAGTCAGCAAGAGAGAGAGAGAGAGGATGGAGGAGTATGGAGAAGTGGAGAAGAGCACGACAAGTTTAGATGGCATAAGAAATAAAGTATCTGCAGCAGCTGGAATTAAACATTGGTCTTGTGACGGTGAAGATGACGATAAAAGTCCAGCATCTTATTTCCGAGTAGCACGAAAGAAGAAAGGAGAAAAGAAGAGCATCTGTTTCGTTTTCTTTATGAAAGTTTTTTTTGTGGTGAAGTAAAGTCATAGGAATAGGTAGACACGCAAGAGTGGTCGTGGTCGTGTACGTTGGTTGGTACTATTATATAGAGAAGGAAACAAAACAACACGCTATACATCTTGTACAGTTGGACAGCTCGGCATCATCATCAGCATTGCATGAGATGAATGTGTGCTAGTCAACTCATCATATTATAATCATCATCCTCATAAGTCATAATTACCATATTGTTTTAAAACGAATACTTTAATAGTGGTTGTTGTTGTGTGGCTAGGCGTTAAGAGAGACAGACAGACAGAAGTACAAAAGTGGAATAGAAGTGGCTAGCTATCTCACAGAAAAAGTGAACACGGTAAATTCTACGTATTGCCGGCAACAACATCATCATCACATTTTGTTTTTTTTTCTTGGGTCTCTGGGCTGGGGTTTCTTCATCTTCTTTTCATTTTCTTAGTATTCTGCTGGCTTTGTGTGCGGTTCGAGTACAGCAGTGGGTTCCTCTCGTCTAGTAATAATAGCAGCACAGCTAGTGTACTAACTGAAAAGCCACTTGACTTTGACCAGTTGTAACTTGCTGCTGCTGTTCTCGTAAGTTGACTTGTTGTTATTTTGTCTTTTGACAATGTAATTACAGCCCTTTCTCAGGATTTATATTAGTTTCTGCAATGCAATTTATTCTTGTGTGAAGTATCAAGTACGTACGGGTGCCATTTTAATGGTGCCAGCCTCTAATAATTGATGATATTATAAATTGTATTTTATTATTTTATTACGGTGTTCATGAACATACATTGCACAAAGTGACCATTGTAAATAATTGTGCCATGCTGGTTTTGCCGACTACTGAGCTTACTCTTGCTTATTTGCCCACTGACTCAGTTTCTCTCTTTGAGGTCTTATAATTTCTCATCAATCTTTGTTAAATTTTTCTGCAACGCAGACTAGCAGTAGAGAACAGAATAACTGAAATGTGAAATCCCATTATATTATACGACAAGGAACAGTTTGATAAGTTGTTGCAATTTTTTTGCAAATGTTGGCTGGATCGTGACTTTTTCATGGAATGCATTCACGATTTACTTGTCACAGTCGAACAATTTTATTTATTATGGCATAACATGGAATTACAAAGAAGAGTGGCGATGAAGAAGCATGATTCATTTTTGAGTTTTTGACAATGGTGTTTATTAAAACAATAATTATTCAAGTTTCTTGATTTGAATTTATTGGAATTGAGCTTTCAGTTATTGTGAAGCTCTCAAACGTTTATGCAAATTAGCTTCCTTTTAATAATAACCGAGACGAAATTCCGGAGATTATATAGCCATGAATTTATTGCGTCAGTCAGTCAGTCAGTCAACTACTTGTTCACTGGAATTGCAAACAACTACCATCATATTCAAGGGCGTCTTGGCGTCTTTACTTGAAGAAACTGATGGAAAAATGAAATTTGATTTGTTTTGTCTTTGAACTTGATTTTTATCAGCATTATCATTATCGTCTAACTGCTTTCAAGAGGTTTTACATTACATAACAGAAATGAAAAAAAATGTATGGCATCATCACTCGTTTCACTGCTTTTGACATCGTCAATCGTTTCATATCGCAGTTTTAAAAAGCTATAAAATTTCTGATATATAGTGGTGGTGTAATGTGATTTTTTTCAACTTGGTATTAAGTTATATAGGCGGCTTTGTTGAGGGAAAGATATTTCATTCCAGATTTATCTCTCTTCCTGAGACAAACCAAAAAAAATTCTCTTGTACTCGCTTTTCCATTCTCACAGTCATTAAAAAAGTTTTCAAACTTGAAAAGCTATTTTTTGTGAGCAATTTGGCGTTGCAAAATGCACGTAACACACATAAAAATAAAAGAAAAAATATACATCCGTCCAGATGGTCGCCAATTTTATTGAGATTTTTTGTCTGAGGTACATTTCAACGCGATTACGCATCATTAGCTTTTCAATAATAATAATAAATAATAATAATAGTAGCGGTTTAGGATTTCATGCATATTTTTGCAACTTGCAAAACGTGCCTTGTCGATGCATTTCGTTGCATTGTACCTATTAGTGCTTTGTGCTTACAATAATAGTGTTTGTGTTGCTGTAACTTTCCACACGTATAAAACACGTAGAATTAGTACGTTTTCCGTTGTTGTTGCTGCTGCTGCAATAGGGATCGTCTCTGGAGATAAGAAGGAGAGGGAAGAAGAGTAAGATGTTTCACGAAAAAGTGAGTCATTAAATTCCTTTTCCATAATAATCATCATATAATCTGTTCATAAACCATACTTTACGTTTTGCTGTATGGTCGTTTGCTTCACTTGATGATGATGATGTGGAGGAGGAGTAGTAGTAGTAGTAGAAGCTGGTAAACGTGAGCTTGTTATAAAAGAAAAAGCTCTCTCGTCGTTCGACTGTTGTGTACTTTTTTGTTGTCCATTAAAGTCATCGTCATCATCACCAGCCATACAACAGTCATCCCAATCCCATGAGCAATTCTATTCCGTATATGTCCATTCTCGCATCTACTTTTTTTAAGGATGACGCTTACGACAACGATAATCATCAACATGAGCATGAATGAAGAGGATATGGATAAATGCGGTTTTTTTTCATAATGATTTCATGTTGATATTATTATTGTGCTGTTTGATGATGATGATGGGATTATTTAGGTCACTCATTTTGTGGGCGTTTATATATATTTATAAAATATTGAAAGTAGTAATTTGTGTGTAGTGTGTGCCCTATGTACCATGTGTCGACAAGCATTCCAAATAAAACAGTAAAAAATGCACATATAAAACGCACATACCATCATCGTCGTGACATTATGGCCATCCTTCTATAGAGTTCAGCCGGTGATTATTCTATCGACATCGTTATTCTTTGTAGAAACTTGGGAGTATACAGTTGGAAAAATAGGTAGCACCGCTTTTTTATGTGATAAAAGAGTTAAAATCGTTCTATGGGGAACTGGAATTTTGTTTTATCATGAGAGGATGTTTTGATGATCATGGGAATATTATTAATAATATTGAAATGTTGGGCAGGCTAATTGTAAAGTGGTTTAGACTTTAGAGAAAAAAAGAGCACCACAAGTATGTTTACGACAACGACATCGATTGAAAATGATTTGACCTGCCCTGTCAATATGTAATTTTAGTAGACTGGGTTTTATAGTAACCTTTGAACTTTTGGCTGTTTTTGTTAATATGCATGAACGATTTACCGGCACTTTTTTGTTTGCGGTGTTGGTGTAGATGCAGAAGCTTTTATTACCTAACTTGAGGTTCTTGAGTGAATTCATGATACCTTTGAACTTTTGGCTGCTTTTGTTAATATGCATGAACGATTTACCGGCACTTTTTTGTTTGCGGTGTTGGTGTAGATGCAGAAGCTTTTATTACCTAACTTGAGGTTCTTGAGTGAATTCATGATTATAGCTGTAGTTGGTTTTTAAGAAGGTTTTAGATCATTCATACATTATGGCTGGGGTATTAGTAGCGGTGGTGAACAGCGGTAAAACTGCATGCATTATTAAGCAATGGTAATCGGTTGAAGGTTTTTTCTCTTTTGTCTGTTCTTTCGCGTTGATCAACGTGTCGTGTCATCATAGTCGTCAACTAACGCATCAGCAGAGTAGCTTTTCAAAGAAATAAAATGTTGGTTTCCGTTTGGAAGAAAGGAAAAACGAGACACGTTTTGAATTGCGTTGATAATAATAATAATAATAATAATGCAGACTACAAAAGGCAAGGATGCGCCACTATTATGGCGGTGTTTGGCTGTTGGCAAATTTTGCCTTGTTATCTCTACTATTTTCATGTATACATACATAATAATATCAATAATTGTTGGCACTTTGTTTCGTTGAATGCTCATAAATATAAAATATCTCTTTCGTTTAACTCTGTGGCTTTTTTTCTTGTGGTCATTTTTTTCGCTTTGCCTTGATCCTTCTGAGAACTTTTTTGTAATGCAAAGTTCCTTAGAAAAAAATGAAGTAATTAGGATGATGAGAACAGTTGCGGCATATAAATGAACGGAATACTTGATTCTTTCTTTTGATTTGCATTAAAATTGTCTTGATTTCCATTGCTTAACAAAAAAAATTAAGAATTATTAAGAACAAAGGACATTCTTTGTTTTAATCGTATTATGAGATGACGACGAAGGAAACGATTTTTCGCACTGTAGGGTATTGTGGTTTTATTTGGATGGAAATAGATAGATAGCTGCAGCAACAGTTGATCAAATTTTCTTCTTGATTGATTGGCTTGGCATGTTGCCTATTATATACTACTGGGGCTGTGCTCTGTGAGAGACAGGGACAGGAACATGACAGTTAATAAGGATGGATTGAGTAGAAAAGGGCTTTACTTGGAAACAGAGGTAACATGAGTTAGGTATAGAGTAGAAGAAAGGAGATAAGATAGGTAAATCACTAGCATATATAGGTAATAAGGTACATAGGAACGTAGGTCGTAAAATCATTTCAGTAAAATTGTAATGTGCGACTCGCATGTACTCGTCGTATTATTGTGTGCGTTTTGCATTGAGAAACCTCAGAAGTGTAACCAGTAATTTTTGATCTTTATTGTGGGAGAATCACTTGTTAAGTGAGCTTAAATTAGTAAGTAAGGTTTACTGTTCTTGGTAAACCAAGTCAATGAAACGCAAAGAGTTATCATCATCATCAACTAACCATCCACTAGTGCAATTAAGGATAAGCCTTTATACTCATAATCATCATCGTCATGTAAGGTAGGTAGGTACTATAATGTTCATTACCATTAGCAAACTCTTGGCATATTTATAAGTGAAATGACCGTTTATACTCTCTCTCATACACTCAAAAAGAACCAACGAAAGCAGTATAGGTATAAAGTTCTCTTGAACGAAGAAGTGAAGTATATGAATTTTAAGAAAAATTTTTTTAAAATATATTTTTCATGTTCGCACATTCTGAACATTAAAAATATGAGCTTTGGTGGTAGTAATAATAATGGGTAATAAGGTCCATATAATTTTATTACCACACACTGCTTCAAACACTCCTCCACCAAACTGCGTACAGGACATTTACTCCATTTACATGTTAACGTTCTCTTTCACACCATTATCATCATCGTATTTTGAAAAACTTGGTAGTATTTTGAAGAAGAGGTCGATGGATGGAGAACGTGAAATAACGGTTTTGTTTCCCAATGATAATCGGCAGTCTCATTTTGTGCATTTGTTGCATGCGTGCATGTTGTGCATTCTTGTTTTATTGTGTACCTATGCTAATTGGAATGAAATTTATTTCATTGGAAAGTGGAACATTATTGAATACGCATACAAAGACCAAAAAGGTGTTTTTTTACCTTCTTGCTGTTTGTTGTGTCTGTCTTTCTTGTCTACCATGACGTTCATAACGATCATGATGATGGATGGCAATGGCTGTGCTGTTTGTACTAATACTACTACTACTGATGCCATTTTGTGTTATTGATTCAATTGGTCTGTATTTTCTGGCTGAACAATGCAAATGAAAATTGCTCACTTTGTGTGTGGCCTGGCATTCATCCTTATCATCAACTACTACTATTAGTGTTGCTGCTCTACAAGTGATCGGATCATTTTTTTTGTATTGTATTTTGCATTGTACAATATCGTAAATATTAGTATTTATTAAAATATTTTATTCATTCATTCATCCCACCACCAACTCATATTTCATACGATATTAATATTTCATGTACTTCGTACACGGTGTGGCGGCGGGGGAGAATTCCGAGGAGAAGAGAACAATTTTTTTNTTTTTTCATAAAAAATTGTTCTAAACTAATGGTTGAAAAGGATGTGAATTGTTCAATAACGCAATTGAGCGGAAATGGAGCATGTATCGTGCATGCAATGCATGAGAACAAAAATTAAGCCGGCTTTTTATGCTGAATTTATGTGTGTACAGTTTTGTACTTTATTGCTGTTACTACTTACTGTAGCTCTGCTCTTATGAGTTTGTCGATGATTATTATTATGGTTGTTTTGAGTAGTAGTAGTAGTAATAGAAATGAGTAATAATAATATTGGTGATGTCGATATAATAGTTGAGTAGACAGGCATATATACTCCCATCCCCATCTCATCTCTTTCTCTCTCTCTCACAAACACACACACAGTCTTCTCTGCTCACATCATCATCATCAGTATAAGGAATAAAAAAAGAAGGAGTAAACGCGCAACATGAATGATAGACAGAACAGAACAGCTAGAGTTAGTTGAGAGAGAGAGAGAGCATAGAAATATATGGGAACAAGTTTGCCGGTATATACATTACTTCTGTTTATATCTATATTGTACGCAAAACAACGTGCCTCTGCTCATCATTTTATATTGGATTATAGCAAGTTATATGGGTATAACTTTGAGTATACCGACCTTCATTATAAAATATATATAAAAAACAGTTCATTTTACACTTTCCACTTATAATATGCCCGTGCATTCATTACAGTTTGTATGAATGTGTTCTTCACCACTTAAATACTTGACATGTGTATACATTTATTTGCATGTGTGCATGTTGGCATTTTCGATGGAGGAATTGTTGGTGGTGTTATTGGGAAAGAGTGGTGGTGGTGGTGGTATAGGAGCTCTGGTTCTATTAAATGTGTATAAGTTGTGGTAGTGTGTGCGTATATAATAATAGCAGCAACTACAATAATAATGTATGTAATGTTATGCAAAGAGCACGCGATATTGTAACGTGCGGTGCTTAGAACCGCCGGCATTACAACCACGTAGGTAGAAGGTTGGATATTTTAGTTGGTTTGTCTGCTCAACTATGGACTAATCATATTTTTAAAAAAGGCTTCGTTATTGAATAATTTCGTTGTGACATGACATGATGTGATATGGCCTTCTTATTTTCTTCTTATGTAATGTATCCCCATCACCTAGATGCCTTTACTCATTATTATTATTAAGGGATTACTTTTTTTATAATGATGAATTTGTGTGGAGTACGAGCAAAAAAATTAAATAAGGGATAAAAAAAATTGTTAGTTACTTGTTACTTCTACTACTTATTAGGCAAGCTGTTGCTGGGATGGATGACTGGGGATGGGATCATGATGAATATTAGGTCAGGCCAGGTGTTTTCTTGGCTTGGGACAAAAAGATATGTACTTTCTTAAAGAAGCATAATAGGTAGATTAATATTATAGAATGAAACAGCGTCTCTGGAGAGAAAAAAATATATATGAAGCTTTTTAAAAACTGTTATTTAATAACTGAGATGGTGATAGGGTGGATGGATGGATTGCATGATTATCATCAACATCACCGGTCATACCGATGAGTCTCGTGATGCACCGGGCGGGCCTTTTCTCTCTTCTTTATGTTCATTTATAACGTTTTTTTCTATGGGATATTATTAACGTAGCGTACAATCATAAAAAGGGTCGTCTTGTAAGAAAAAGCTTCTGCTTCTGGACTCATTATCATTTTCATGGGTTTAGTCAGGTTTAGACAGGTATTGCGTAGTGTTGTTATTATTATTATTACGGGTAAAGTGAGCGAGGGACTAAAACTCTGAAAGTACCTCTGGGGGCTCCCTGGCATCACAAAATAACATCTGCTTGATGCCGGTAGTTGTGGCAGTAGCTTGATGGCGTGGCGTTGGAAGCTGATAGCTTTAGAGACGCGCAACAACACAAGGAAATAATAATAAAAAATGAATGCGTTATATTGCTTCTTCCTTTTTTCTTTGATGTTGCTGCTGTTGTTGATTATTGCTATTGAAATAGAGAGAAAAAAAGGTTTTTATTCTCAAGTGAAAAAGGATTTTTATACTGGGGTCTTTGAGGAAAGATGTTTTCGGCTTTTGTTGTTGTGATGCAATGCAATGGTCGTTTAAAATTTTTTTTGGACCCTTTTGGTTTTGGATGGATCGAAATATGTGTGAATTGAATTGGAGAAGAATAAGAAAAGAGAGACTGACAGCATATTTTCAGTTTCCTTTTAATGTGGAGCAAACGTTCCTTGAGAAACTTTTTGCTGCACTATTGCAGTGATTGCTGAAGGGTCCCTCTCGCTCCTCCTTTGAAATTGGATGAAAATTCTTTTTGTTCTGATGTCCTTTGAATTCTTTGTTATTATTGCGTAGCCTGTAGTGGTGCTTCTGTATTCCGTGCATATTCATGCACTCACAATCACTGCTCTCCCCGTTACCATTCTCTTTTTTTGAGTTTGTTGGGTACAAAGAAGAAAAAGCTGCAATGGGAATGATGATTATTATTCTCAAATTTTGCTCTGGTTAAAAGATTATGCATTGCGTTACGTATCAATGAGCAAAATTGTGTAAAATGATAAGGTGAACGGCTTTGCTTTTTTATGTGCTGGCGTAACTTGTGTTTTGTGATATGAATTTGATAAGAAACATGAAAAGGTCTCTTGGTAAACTGGTGGCAAAGATGAAGGGATCAGTATAATAGACAAGAGCAAGTAAAGGTCACTTGTTTGTTGTAAAAAAGTGCATACGTACTTTGTTATCGGTGGTGGCGATGATGATAAAACAAATATGTATATATCGAAATATTATATAGTTAGTGGATATTTTTTAAGGGTAGTAATGGCATTATCTTAGGTATACATGTACCTATTTACTTGTATTTCACAAAGTTGTTTCTTTTCCAATGAAAAAAATATCAAGTCGGTTAAGGGTCCAACCAAACTCAAACAAACCAGGAAAAAAACACTTATTTCTTCACACCACACACCCGTCCGTCATCATACATCATGTTTGTTACTTTATGTACTGATGTACTCGTAAGGTTTAAAATTTACGATCGTCTACTGCCATGATTCTTTACTTTAGGATGACTTATATTATTATTGGACAAGTACAGAACAAGACAACCAGCGGGAGGTTTTCAATGAACTGGTTTACTCTCTCCTTTTTCTATTCTCTTTGAATTGTAAAACGTTTGTTCTAGATTGTATGTATTAGTTTTTTGGTCGTATTTCTCTTTTACACCACTGATTTCAAGTGAAATGTGGAAAAATACCAAAATACGGTTTGTAAAAAGGATAATAATTGTAAAGGTTTAATAAAGTAAAAGTACCGTACATACCTACATGGCAGTATTATTAGCAGTATGGACACAGACATTTAAAAAATGAAATGAATGGGTCGTACTTAACAAGTCGTATTTTCTGTGAAAAAATATGATTTTTTTTCAATGGTCATTCAAAGCATAAGTAAGTAATTTAGAATAACATGTAGGGATAGATGTTGAACATAAAAATGATTAAATTATGAATAACTGAAGCTAGTAGTTTTTACGGGAATGAGTAAGTAGGAAAGAATGACATAGGTATAAATGTATATCGTTTAGCTACAAAAAGTCCAGCTATCGCTCGAAAGGGCAAAGAAGAGCTCTTATGGAAGAAGAAAATGAGGATGTAGTAGAGAGAAGAGCTTGATGATGATGATAATGATGACGACGACGGTGAGGTTGAGAGAACGCTCTCTAGGTATTTAAATTTTTCAGAGTGTGTAGGTAGTTGTATGAGTTGGTTGAATGAGTCAAGCGAGAAAAGAGAATTTAGAAAGAGAGAGAGAGAGAGAAAAAAAATCAAAGTGCAAGTCCATATTTGGTTTATTAGACCATTTCATATGGAGCATTGTACCCTAAAGATTATTTCTTTCTTTTTTCTCTGATTGTTGATTTGAATTTGATAATACTTGTATAAAAATGAAATGGTGAAGAAGTGGTGGTGATTTGATACTTTTAAAAATGTAAAGGAAGATCCGTTTGGGCTGGGATTTTAAATGTAAAAAGTTGTTAAGTCTTCTTGCAACAGCTAATGATGATGAAAAGAAGAGAGATAGTAGTAGTGAGATAGCAGCAGCAGCAGCAATACACAACCAATATAGTAGTAAGTAGTGGTTGGTTTGGTCGGTTGGCCGGCAGTATTATTGGTGTAGGTTCGTCTTCTTTCTTTTCATAATGCATTTTATTGTGTTGCTTGAGGAGGAATGAATGGGAGTATATGACGCTTGACTACACCTATTATTATTGAAAGACTACAGAAGGGAAAAGAAGAAGATAAAAGAATGTACCTACACATATACGTAATAATAATAATGGTAGTAGTAGTTTATATGATAATGCATTTTATAGGTGGTTGTAAAGGCGAAGGTCTCATGCTGACATGACACGAGTTCACCAAAAAAAAATGTTACATAAAAGCAAAATGATGATCCTTTCCTTGTGATGTATCCCAGCACTCCTTGAAGGAACAAGCTTGAAGCTTCATTTGCTGCTAGTGATGTATAGCTAAATAGATGAGCCTGTTTTCATACAAGTTTTTGCTTGCAGCAGTAAAAGGCCGGTATTGCCTGCTCGTCAATTGTAATATGTCCCTTTAAAACTATGACTTGAGGCTGGGTTATTAAATGAGGAGCTAGCTGTTGTATGGCACAGTTCTTACCTACTTAATTCATATTTATAACTGGTAAATACATTATTATGTTAATTTGTGATCTATTTTTGGAATTAGCTGGAATTTCTTTTTTGTAACCCTGATTATTATTATGACTGCTGTGCCGTGGGCATTAATGTTGTCGAAGTAAAATGGTTATTTCATGGGTTCACACTCACACATATGCATGCATGCGTTCGGTTGTAAATATATGTGTGTATACGTGGGGTGGGGGTATTTTATTTTGGTTCGTAAAAATAAAATTATTGTTTTGAAATTCCTGGAAAATGGGCAACGAGCCTAGTTTCGATGAAAGACAAACAAAGAACTTGTTTGACTAAGGTGGACAATAGGGAATTGAGAAAGTTTCATGTTGATGTTCTTTTAGTGTTTACCCAAGTTGAATGGAGTGAGTGACATTTATATAGTTAGACAGAACACGTCCCATTTGTTCTAAGACAAACGGAAGCAATAAAATGTGACTTGCTGAATTTTCAATGAAAGCGATTTATGCGTTTTAATTTCGCCGAAGTTGCTGAAAGTTGATTGTACCGTATTTTCATGCATAACATTTAAATTCTGTCAAGTTGAAAATATATGTCTAATAATTATTCTTGTTTTTTTTGTTTTGCACAGATGTCTACTTCAATGGGAACAGGAAACCGGCGAAAACAGAAACACTCGAGTAGTATGTGGATGAATGTGGACGACTATATGCCAATGCCAGTGTCCCAGTCCACTTCTAGTTCATCTTCTTCATCAACCACATCAGATATGACTTTACCCACACCACCCAGGTCTCCCAGTGCAGAGATTGGATTTGACGACACAATGAATGGATATGAAGATGAGGAGGAATATTCTACCAGTCAGGGAATTCCAGAGCCACTTCTGGATGACCTTCTTGAACTGTGGTGTGAAGAGGCAGATTTCGGAAACACTGGAGATGGCTCCGAAGAAATCTCTATTCACAATTGCTTGACAGAACTAGGGTTTGACCCGATAACGACAAGTGGTAAGTATTCCTTGCGGGAATATTGCAAGAGAAAGTGACACTGTATGCAGATTGCATACAAATGTCTTCTGGAGCATTGTGCTGATTTTCTGAAATTTGTCTTGTGCAGATGGTCAAAATGACAGCATGTCTGAGACGGAGCACGCAGAAAGTATGATTGACCATTTGCTGGCCAATTGTAAGGCCAGCTATCTGTCTCCTCCTCCAACAAATCCGTCATCTCCAAAGATGCAAGCAGATTCAGAGTTTGAGGAGACATATGTGTTGAGTTCAGTTAAGTCTGAGGTATCTGATAGCAGTAGTAACAGCATCACAGAGGAGGTTGAAGAGGAAATTGTTACTTCGGATGAAATAATTGAACCGGAATCAAATTATGAAATCAAGAATGAGGATGGAGACACTGCAGACGAGGGAATGGAGGAAGAAATGATTTTGCATCATCAAGATGAGGTTCTGCAGAACCTGATTGATTGCGACGGAATAATGAACTTTGAAATTGATGAACAGTTGTTGGTAGACAACATGGACAAATTCGATCAATCGTTTGATCCTCTTCAAGCAATGTCCGATACAAGTAATTCAGCCGCAAAGTCTGTTGAAAAGCTCATTGACTGTTTGAAATCAGAACCGATGGACAATGAAGAGGAAATAATGAATGATCAAATTCTTGAAGACGACGTTAACTATGACTTGTTTGGAGGACCCAAGTCCAAAAAGGGACGATATGACTTTGACGACGAGTTACTAAATGATTTTCCGGATATTAAGCAGGATTGCATGTGGAATGGCTTCTTGGGTGCAGATATGAATTTGAGTCCATCAGCTATGCTAGGAGGAAGCAGTTGGAAGCAAGAATACACTTTTGAAACCCTTTTTGAAGAAAAGGAAAAGTTGGAGGTGACTGTGGAGGGAGGCTGTGGTGCTACTCCTGCTGCAGCCAATGCTGCCTCAGCTACTGTGGAAGATGTAAAAGTTGCTCAAAAGGTTGAAACTAAAGATGATATTGCTGCGAGACTTGCAGCTGAGGAAGAAGAAGAGAAGAAAAAGCAACTGGAAAACTTCAGAATCGCATTTGATAATGATCACCGGTATGCACTCACCTATGACGATAGATATCTGAAGGATGTTGCCAATAAAAGTAAAACAATGTCTACTTCCTCCCCACAACCAAGGAAAGTTATTCAAGGTACGTATAAATGAATTAATCCTCTTATATTTATGATTACCTGGAGTGCAAATATACAAACTGGTTTCTTATTTCAACTAAATAGGAAGGAAACGTGATATAATCTAATGTAATTCTGTCTGTATTTTAGGAATAATTGTGAAATCAGAACCACAGGTGGATAAGGCCGGCGGAGGAGCTGCGCCGAAAAAGACGAAGATTCTGGTTCCGCTGAAAGATTTAATGGAGACGCTGCAGCAAAAGTCGTTCCTTGTTAGTCCGCTCGGGCCAAATAAGAAGATCATCAGATTTACTGGCTCAGACTCTGTTAAAGGTAAGCTGACAATGAATAAAGAAGTAATTAAAATTGTATACGCTGATAACATCATTACGTCCGTGTAATGAGCTTATCTTTATGGGATGGAAGGCAATCAAAATAATATTTATGTGTTTTAATGAATATTATTTATTTATTATTATTGCAGGAGTTCTGAGCACAACCAGCTTCCAGTCAGCAACGTTAATGGCTGGTCAATCCTCTGTTTCAGGAGGTAGAACGATAACAACAGTCCCTACCAAGCCAAATCACAACGTAAGAAAAAGGCCGCATACGCTGAAATCTCCAAAGATTGAAATCACCCCAGCCCTTAGTCCACTAGACTTGGAAATGGAGTCCAATAGTCCTCTTTTATCTTCCTCCATTGTTTCCTCCTCTTCCGGTTCCTCGTCGCCCTCATCCTCCTCAAACTCATCATCTTCCAACTCCACCACGACGAAGAAGAAGACCAAGGCTCACAACAACATGGAAAGAATGCGAAGGATAGACTTGAGAAATAGTTTTGATAATCTCAAGAAGCTTGTTCCTCCTCTAGCCAAAATCCCCAAGTGTAGTAAAGTAGAGATCCTCCGCAGAGCTGAAGAGTATATCAAAGGACTGAGAAATCAGGAAAAGCGTCTGTTGAAGGAGGAAATGCAAGTCAGACAAAGAAATGCTCAACTGAGGAGCAGACTAGAGGCGACGAGTAGTAGTATGAACATGACTAGTTCTATTAACAGTAGTAGTAGTATTAGTTGTAGTAATTAAAAATTAAACATTATACTATTCAAATTACAAAAATATTATTTGACAGAGATATTCTATTATTGACAACAACAATTAATTATTATATATTCTTACCCATTCTTATTGTGTTATAAAGAAATGGTAACTAAATGCTATCATGAAAACGATTCAATCATAATGGTTTATAGTATGATAAAAAATTAGCACGTAATGATTTAAAAAAAGTAAAACTTAATCTAGCTTTTAGACATTTGTATATTAAAATGAATTATTATTGTGAATGGAACAAAAATATATTATTGTACATATTTTATGACTTGTATGTATGTATCATGTATCCTAATAGGTTAACAATTAGTGCTAAGTCTATTTTGGTATGTAAAAAGAAAGATAGTGGGTAAAAATATCATCATGATATTTCTTGTTTTTCATGTTCAATTTTACCGTCTTGCTTGCACTTATATAATTTGTAACAACATTATTATTGTTACATATCATTATAAACTATTCTTTATAATTTAGACATTATTTTAGTTGTATAATTACTGAATCCTTGAAGAAAAAGATGAGAGGGCGTTATTAAGATGAAGAATGTTTGTTATTTTTTTAAATGGGTGAGCTTGATATTGTAACTTTACCACTGATATATAAAATATAATGAACGATATTTCTATTTCTCTTTATTCTTTTTTCCACATTTATCATCATTATTTTGCTTGTTTGTTATTTTTTGAAAGACAAGCTAGATTTCTTTATATCTTCACACACAATATAAATATAAAATATATTATAGAAAAACATTTATAATACCGTTGATGTATATTTCAAGAAACTGTATGTTAGCCACAGCTACAACAGAAGCCGTTTTTCTCCGGTGGAAGAAATGGGCAACAATATTATTATTAATAATATTATAGTAAAAAAAGTAATTGAACCGATAGGATTTATATATAAAAATTAACATTTGCAACATGTAAAGGCAATTATTACTATTATGTTATTATTATAATGATGAGAAATGCGGTTGTTGCTACAATAGCATTATTACAAATTTTTGTTTGCTTTATTTAGTTTATTATCTACATTAACATTGAAAATAAAAAGAGTAGGTATGCATAATTAAAAGTTATGCACACCGACTCAATAATTAGCCAACTTTTGTTTTTGAAACAGTACGAAGAGAAGAAAAATATTCTGAAATTGATACTTGATACTCTTGTTACTGATATGATAATGCAGAATGCTATACATTATGTATATTATCTAATTAATGAATGACAGGAAAAACCCGGAAAATATGAAGACATGATTTAGGAACGGAAAACTTATTACAATTCATTAATGTGATGATAAACAAACATATTATCAACACATGAAACTTTTTTTTAATTCCCTGCTTATTTGACGGGGTTGTCAAATTATTGAAAACAAAAGAGTGATTTTTTGAAATGAATGTTAACTAAAAGAAAAGTAACCAAACTAGAAACAAAATAGCAAATTGGTAGTAGTAAAACGTTAATTATACATATGTAAGTAGTAAAACAGTAGCTAGAAATACGTAGTAGATTATACTTATAGACTGTTATACATATGTAACGTCTATATACTATAAACAATATGACATCACACCATAAATCACATGAAGAAACTATATTATAAAAAATGCATAAGTATGAAAGCAGAAATTTGTTACTTATCTTGATATATATATAATGCATTAAAAAAATGAGTATGTAGTCGCACTCCTCCCGTTGAGAGTTTAACTAAAAAAAGAAATATTATTATAACTTTAATTATATTATAACTGTGTATTATGAAGAAAGCAGATGAGCGAAAGAATTTTGTTTTTAAATTATAAGAAAATGGAAGAAAAAACTTGAAAAAATATAAATAAAGAATGTTCAAAATAATAATAATGCGTTTCATGGTAAAGAAAATCATTTGCATATTTTGTTACACATGAAGTGCTTCAACGATCTTTTCATCAGTAATTTTTACCTCATTCTTTCCCTTAGCTCAGAAAACTTTCCCACTTTCATATAAACTATAAACCAAAAAGAGCTGCATCTTATCCATCACCCTTGTCTGCACAGTAATCCAAATCGACCTACGCATTCTATCTCTACTCTGAAATTCACAAAGAAAAATTTGATCACCAGCAATCAAACAAGTTGTTCTGTTCTTCTAATTGCAATCCTCGCCCCTCTTTCTCTCTAGATCTCTCTGTCTACTCCTCTTCTGCTTACAACTTTCGTTAGGCAAAAAAATCATCCTAAAAAACAGACCATGGGGCATCCTGAAACGTCTCAAGACAGACAGTATCAGATGACTTTGATGAGGATGTATCCGGAGCCAATATTCGTAACTCGCTGTGATGACAGATAAAAGCCCTAACTTGTTGTGTTGTATTGTAAACCAAAAGCCCTGTACATTTTTCTCCATAAAAGATATATGGAACAATAATGTACTTATTTGGTAATATGTATAAAAATTCTCATATATAAAAAACCCATATAGCGAAAAATGTACATGGAATATGTATATATACTCCATTTAAATGATACAGTCAGCAACAAACACCCGTCATATCATTTTCATCAGTGGTAGTAGTAGTAGTCCATTGCTATTACTGCTGCTCTCTAACTCTCCTGCTTGCCTGCTTTAATACTCAAGAAAAAAGTATCGCATTATATTATTTCTCCCCTCTACTACTATGCAATGCAGTATACATTATACCACTTCTTTTCTTTATCATCATGATTATCGCATATATAATATAATAATAATATCCATACACACACACACACCACTACTACAAGTCACAAACACAAAAAAATATTGCATTTATTTCCCAAATAAATACACTCCTTTTTCTTCTTCAGTAGCTCTCTCTCTCTCTCTATATTGTTGCATTATATTATGATTTTGTGTAGAGTATGTAGAAGAAGAACAAGAAGAATGCATGTACTTGGTGGTGTTTTTTAAAAAAGGTGGAAGATGAAGAATAAAGATGCCTGCTTGCCTGGCCATCATCGTTGTCGTCGTGTATAAGAAAAAGTAGCAATATTTTTTTTCATGTTTCCTTTTTATGCATGTCTCCTCACCAGAAGAAAAAAAACAGAAACTGACTGACGAAAGTTTTTTTTTCTTTGAGGAGTTGAGTGATCAAGCAAGACATGAGCACAGCAAGAAAGTCAGTCGTCATATCATATATTTATCATAGTCATCATCAGTCACAATAATAATAATAATAATATTCTTCGTGTATCTGGATTCGTTTCCGTGTGTGGAAGGAATTGTGTGTGTGTGGTGGAGAGAGTGTGTGACTTGTTTGAGTTTTGTGTGTGTGGATACTTACGTGTTCGCTGTAGCCAAAAAAAACCAGTGAACTTGCAAGTTAATGTGCAACAAAGTCGTGTACACTGGCAATGGTGGTGGTGACGACACTGACGACAGACGAGTAAATAAAAATACTTGAGTGCGAAGTAGTAGTAAAGTGAAGTAAATGGCTGTTTTGTTGTTGGTTTAGAGAGAGAGAGAGGGGTTTATGGTTACTTCTTTACGACGGCGACTGCTACGAAAGGCCAACCAACACGACTTGAGTGAAGAAAGATTCATGGTACAAAAATAATTATTATATTATTGCTTAAAAAGTATCCATATTTTTAAGATTGAAGATAAAGTTTGTGTATTTATTTTTTGTTAAGAAAGTGAAATACAGTTGTAAAAAATTAATAATAATAGATTGCATTGGTATTTTGGAAGATTGGGGTAAGAGCTGGAAGTTAGGGTGAGGAAAAAAGAAAAGAACTAAATAACTACTTGATTAAGAGTGTTCTTGTGGTAAGATTTTAGAGATTGGTATATTTATTGTGTGAATTTCTGTGTAGGTGTAGATTAGACACTATAGTTAGGAAAATGAAATAAAAGCTAGTTGGAGGAACGGTTTAAAAAAGTTAGGTTTAAAAGCTAAATTAAATGTGCTCTGTATGGAAGCTGCCAAACCAATGAAGATGTAGGTCGTATCGTATCCCTAAATAAATGTAGGTAGGTAGTAATTTACACTTCTTTGTCATCGACGCATGAGGTGGACAAGCATAGTAGACAGATGACAGAGATTGTATTTTATTAATAAAGAGTTGTGGTAACCCACACTACCTAGTCCAGCCAGCTCCATCCAAAAGAGCATCATATGAGATGACCAATACAGCTACATAAATCATCATCATCATCAATAC
>JAHZMT010004182.1:0-12398 GCA_027743785.1 Sinhomidia bicolor
CCATATTTTGAGCCTACCACAAAAAATAAAACATGCGCCGCTGCATAGGTATTTTATTCAATTAGGCAATCAATGAAGAGAGAACATTTGCGAACATGACAATGCAAACAATTCTTTCATAATCAATTTATCACGTTCTGACTTTATTGGATTGATTCTCAACAAATCCACACAAACCTACAAATTTTTTCGTCATAAACTTCAATCTATCTGAGTATGCCTGTCAATTTCCGATTTTTTTCAAAATTGTTTTTTGTATCAGAGGACATTGCTGCGTTATATATTGCTGTAATTTTGAAGGACTTTTATTCATCGAAAATTTACAAGCAGTTTGCAGCACAACAACAACAGACGTGAAAAAAATGAATTGCCATCATCGTTTACGTAAATTTTATAACTCACTTGATTTATCTTTATTTATACACTTGTCACAATGACGTATAAGCCGTGTATGTCCGCATTTGAAGCTTTTATATTCTTTACCGTTTGAATTTACAAGAGGAAACGGATTTACATATAAAAAGGATTTTGATTTGATGAACGACAAGTCAGTTATCCAAGCGGAAATCAGACATTAACAACGTCTGGCGTTAAGGATCGTATCGGAAACAGAAAAAAAGGAACATAAAAGATTATAGTGCAATAACATGGAACGATTGTGTCACGTCGGTTTATTGTGTGCATTTATCAGCTTTCTACAGCTATGTTCTGCACAACAAGGTAATATATTAGGAAATCATTGGATTCGTTTACACTTTTATGGCCCAATTAATGTACTGTGTAATTTCCCTTATTGTCTTATATTATATATACCCTGTAATAATCACATGCATATGTGTGTGCTGTGCATGAGCATATTCATATTATATCTCTCTCCACAGCTTATCAGCAAAAGGCGTTGAGTCTTCATAACCAACATCGAGCCAAGCATCACGCTCCAGCAATGCAGCTTGACAATCAGGTTATAACCGTTTTGGTTTCAATTTAATGCTATATTATTATTATTATTCTTATTCTTATTCTCGTATATATAGTATTCTCATGTTCTACCAGAACAACAGTTTGTATATTTATGTGAAAGAGAGAAAGAGAGAGAAAGAAAAAAAGAATCAAGATTTATACGATTGTGAGCGTATACGATTAAATGGGTAAAACAAAAAGTTTCAGTTTTTGCTTCACTTGTTCTCTGACGTGTGCCTATTCAAAATATATAGAGAGCTTTGTAAAGCATGCTTGTATAAATATATACATTCCTTATATATACATATACGCAGTGTTAACGTATATGCCGTTGTGTGTTGTAGTATTGTTCAATTTTTGTATTTGGTATATGTACGTATAGCTCAACTCTTTGGCAGTGAAATGTGCCCAGCACTACGCTAACAAGCAAATAATAGACCATAGCTGTCCGTATATAAATGGAACTGGAGAAAATTTGGCTGGAGGTAAAGGCAGTTGGACTAACAACCAGTTTGCCGAATTGAATAGTCTGAAACTTGGCTTTGGCTACGCTCAGGTGAACGGCTATACTGTGGGTGTTGGTGTGTACAGTCCGCCAGGAAATTATCAAGGCCAGTTTAGGGAAAACGTTCTCAAGCCCTAAATTATAGGTGTTTTACTACCTACTTGTGTGTGTAGAGAGAGAAAAGCGCTGGTCGCTTGTCTTATTGGAAAATTACATGCAACAATAAAAAAAAGTAAAGTTTAGCATCAAACCAGTCGAAATAATAATATATACTCTGCCTGTATAAATCTACTTTTAAGCATTCAATCTCACATTTATTGCAGTCTGATTGACTTGTGTTGTGTACAGGGAACTTCCGTTGGCTTTGGCAGATTAAAAAGTTATTTAATTGAAACTTTTTAATAACGAGAAAAGGAAGAAGAAATTCGCATGATCAAAGTTTTCTTGGCATACTCTGCATGAATGAATGGGTGCATTTCTCCGTAAAGCTGCCGAAAGCAGCTGTAAAATCACAAACAGAAGAGAATATACACATACGAGCGTATAAGCAAAGCTGTGCCACTTTAATTGAATTTATTTAATATTATTACTACTATTGAAATAAAGTTATTTCAATTTAAACCAAAGTTTTTTTTCACTTGGGAATTTTTTTAGAACAGTACAGTGATATTAAATTTTGTTAAAAGTTGGAAATGGTTTTTTGGTATATCTAATCATTTGTTGTAAATTCGTGATAATGAAAATGGATATATATACGCAATGATTTTCCAAGTAAGAAACGCATATGACTTGCATTATTATTAACTTTATTTAGACCAAGGAGAGAAAATGGTGGAAATAGTTTTTAGCAAAAAAGAGACAATAGAAAACAATGGGAATAAGAAATACAATAATAATAAGATGTCTTATAAATAATGTAGGTAATCCACACAAGTCCGCTGAAGTTTATGTGTGTCAGGATGCAAGTTTTATTCTACATTATTTATGCTCTTTTTATTGTTATACCGTTTATCAGACAGGACTCACGCAAATAAAAAAATAAAAAAATAGGTAACTGATTATGTTGTAGATTTACTACCTATATAATCCGGTATATAGTAAATATACTTGTATATGTAAACATGTATAATGTACAGTATTTTTTTCTTTCACTTTCACTCAAACGGTTATTTTTTGCCTGTTAGACGAAATCTTGTACAGAGAGGCGCTACAAGAAAATGTCTAGTTGCAAAAAAATTGTTGTTTTGTTACAAGACTCAACTGATGAAATCAGAAAGGCACAACTCAACAATTTTTCGTTGCTTGCTTTCACTCTCTTTTCTTTGTAGTTGCTTAAGTTTTGCTGTCAGAAACAAAGTTTGGACGAAAGTAATAATTTATAGATAATGTTTATCAATAGCACAAGTTTGTATATACATATATAATATACACATGGGTATATGTATACATAAATATACCTACCTACATTTTTGTGTAGTGAAAAACTGGAAAATCTACAACGTTGGATTTAGATGCAACGCATGATACAATATCGTGATAAAACTGTTCCACAAACGTGTTTCATGAAGCCTGCATTAGATAATCAGAGCAGCTAAATCCCTGGCATGTTTTTACACAGCAGAAGCAGCAGCAGCAGCATAGCACAGCAGCACAACACGATTTACACAGATCATGAACCCTAATTGACTTCATCAATAATATAGCCTTTTAGAGGCTAGTAAGATAACCAGAAAAATTGTAGTTTCATATCAAACCCTTCATCATTTGCTTCATTTTGTAGCTAACTAATGGATTACCTATAACATTTACTAGAGGCAAACAACAAAGTGATGGTAAATTATATTTTTCTTGCTACTCTTACTACTACATACTACTCTTGATGTTTACATAGTTTGCTTGCTGCCTAACGATTTATTCTATTTACATTTCATACTTATACCAGAATATTAGCTGTTGTAAAGCCAGTCTAGTCTGTAATCTTGCAAGTCCCAAGGCAAAAGCTGTATATTATTAGCTTGAAGGCTAAACCTGCTCCATGAGGATGATCATGGCTCCTCCATTTATTGCCGGAATAGCGTCCCGCAAACAATACCCCTCGCATTACATCTGTTTCGCTGGCAGTAGCATCATTAATCTCACAATCATTAGCAGAAAAGGATCATTGTCTTGCCACGGAAGAGCTGTAAGATGTGTATGTAATAATAATAATAATATGCGTGTGTATAATAATAATAAAATGTGTATAGCGCGTCGACGGTTGGATTGTGGAAGCAGATAATAATGTATAGCAAATACAACATAGTTCAATATATATAGCTGCTGCGGGGGATTACAACAAGAGAACAATATCTTGCTTTCATCCTTAATGGAACCTTTTTTTGCGTTGACAATACAAACTTTTTGTTGCCTTTAACTTTCACTAGGGAGCCTGTAAAATGTTGCTCTTTTTTGCCACCAACAAGTACATACACGTATACCTATATAAGCTGTATCACCACCTTTACTGAGCAAGACCAAGTCAGTCTTTTAATCTAACAAGGAATGACTATGTTTCAATATAATCTGTATTAATATTGGATGAAAAGAGTAACCGGTATATAACCACACATTACAGAAAATAGCATGATTGAACCTTTAGCATTTTATAGAACCGGAAGACAGAACTGTGGGTGAAATTGGTGAGCCAGGAAATTAATTGAAGTCTATCGATTCTTCCATCCTTCCATCCTCCGTCCATTCTCCTTCCATGAAAATGCTTTTCAAAGACAACGGGGCAGATTGATGTTTCAAATACGTACATGGGTACATAAAAGTCATATAATAATCAGAGATTGGTAGCTTTTGAGATTAGTTTTACACACAGCTAAAAGCTAAGCTAAGCTGTACATTAGCTGAAAGCATAAAGGTAACAGTTCAGCTACCAATCCCTGAATATACGAAAATACTATGTATGTATAAATGCATGTAACGCGAGCCCAATATTATCATTATACGAGAGAAGCCCGTTGACGATTGACGATAAGCATTTTTTTAGTATTGAACGATGCAATAATGCCGTCAACTGATTTCGTCGCCATCACCGCTTGACTCAACAGCCTAACAAAGATGCTCAACTGCATGACTTTTCCCTCACATCATCAACCAGGCAGCAGCGTCAAGGCAGTCACACCATAAGAAAGAAAGAAGAAAAAAGTCTACCCATGTATTCTTCCTACACAAAATTACAAGACGAAGAAAAAACACTGTTCCAAAAGATCTTAATGACTTTGTCAATTTCTTTTTTGTACGAAGCACTGGCATGGACAGGGAAGAATGGGTGGATAGATGGATGTTGTCAAATTACATGGTCTCAACAAAGAAGAGTGCAAACACACTGGTACTTTTTTTCGCTCATTGTTGTAATGAAATAAAATCTATAAATAATAGGTCCCTTCTTTTACAACTTATGCGAATACAAAAAAATGAGAATGGAATAATGCATCAGAAGAAAAAGTTACGATTTACTTGTGTGTATAATACATTGAAATTGCAATCATGCAATAATACGTTATAAAAATGTTTTTTTTCTAGCAACTATTTCAACTGTTGGGATAAAAACAAGTCAATATTTTTTTAACCTACTGCTGCATCAACTAAAATTGCTGTGCAGCATGCAGTATAAGTTCTGGTGGGTCTTTTTTTTGTTCCCAGCAAACGTAACCAACAATAATAATAACAATAATAAGAGAATAATGATAAGAAAGAGGAAAGAGAACAAGTAGCGAGTAGTATTGATGTGACCTGCGTTCAGTAAAGAATATAGAGAAAGGATAAAAAAAGCGGAAAGCACGTAAATGACGGCATTCACTCTTTTTTCACTTTAATCAGTTTTCTATTTGACCTTTTATTTGATGATGGGGAAATCGAGTGAAATTCAGCTTTCATTGCTTAGAAAAAAAGAAGAGTATATAAGCTCAATGGATGGATACCACCTTTTCTCTCTCTCTCTCTCTTTCTTTCTCTCCATTTTCTCTCATCTCTGTCGAGAAATAGCTTAGTAGAATAAAAAAAGAAGTAAAAAGAAACTTGGAAAAAAATGCTGATGATGATGAAACCATTTTCTATTGAAAGAAACGTATCAGCAGCAGAAGTAGCAGCAGCTGAAAGAAAATGCTTTTTCTTAAGAGTTTCTTCTTGTTCTTTCTTTCCCTCTTTTTGCTAGTTAGTCCTCCTCGTATTCTGGATATTACATGGAAGAAGAAGTCTACTAATCTTCAATATTTTTTTTGCTGTTTATAGACTAGACGAAAAGAATATGGGGCAAATGGGTACTATGCAATGTAAAGACAGATGGTAACGGATCGGGAATGAGAAAGTTTGATATATATATATACAAGTACAGTTCATGCATGATTAAACTTTTCCCTTCTTCGAATTGTCCTTTTGAGTAGAAATTAAAGTTATGCTTAAAAGCGAGCGAGCGAATTTTAAGGAGTGTACACTTTTCTCAAATGCACACACACATACACCCAAGCTACTTAACAAAAAAAGAGAGTAGAATATAATGTGTGTGAACAGAACTTTAAGCTCTCTTTTCATTCTTCTTGATATTATACAACTAAGCAGATTTATTTTACATTACCAGCTTAATTTTTTGTGTGCTTGAATGCCTACCTACACTCTACAAAGTTCTACTCTAATAACAACGATTTTTTAAAACAAAATAAACTTATTGTGCGAGTGGCATATAATGTGTTATAATGAATTTTCAGCAAGCTCCAATAAACTTTGGCTCAATCAGTTTAAGTAAAATGTAGAAGAAAATGTGTACATGTTAATTTAACTTGTTGTCAGACTCAGGCTTGTACTCTACTGCTGAAGAGTACTCGCCGTTGTTAGTGATCCGATTAAACAGGCTTAAATGTAAATTAAGCTAATTTGAGATTTACAAAGAAAAACTAGACGTAAGACGTAAGCTAGTTTCGTCGTTGGCGTTGTCGTCGTCGCTGCTGTCGTCATAAGAAGTTATGGCCTTTGTCTGAATTCGACATAATACAAGAAAAACTAGACGTAAGACGTAAGCTAGTTTCGTCGTTGGCGTTGTCGTCGTCGCTGCTGTCGTCATAAGAAGTTATGGCCTTTGTCTGAATTCGACATGATACATTTTAAGCAATACATCAAAAATTGTATCAAACACAAAAAAATTACAAACGGAGGCTGGCTTGCGTGTACACAAAGTTACACAATAAAATAGAATTTCTTACATTGTTAGCTACAAAAAAAGAAAGAAATATAGAAAAACTACTGCGTGGGTAGAACATACATTTTCTTTCTAAAAAGAAATTATAGAATATGTAGTAGTCATTTGGGTGTTTGCTGCTGGCGCTCTGGCGTGCAGCTGGAGTTCACCAACACATGGATATATATTTTTTTTCTTCATCTTCATTGGGCAAGTCACTTTTCTCCAGATTTTGCAAAAAAAGTGGAGAGAGAGAGAAAGTCCCTATGCAGCTTCTACACTTTTCAACATTTTCAAAGTAATACAATACTACAAGAATAAATCTCAGAGGGTGTGGATCCTGAGAAACTTTACACTTTATACTCATTTCACAGATTTTTTTTCCTAGTAGCTGAGCAACTTCATTCCTTATGGTTTTAGAAGTGGTGGTGGTGGTGGTGATGATGGGAGGCAAAGTTGTGTGAAAATACTGAAAATTGAAATTGATGTTTTTAAGACTGTCTGCTGAGTGCGTACGATTTTGGAAAAGAGACAAATGAGAGGTTTCCCGAGAAATGTGAAGGAAAAGCAATGCTAAATGCTACTTCTACTCTAGTCAAGTATTATTTGAATTTGAGAAGTATAGTCTTTTGAACAAACGAAAGACAAAGTTTTCTCCGCGTATGTATAACCGCATTAGGCACAATAATAATAATATAACACTTATTCATGCTGAATTCTTTTCTTCTTTTGTACAAATTATAAAATAATTACACGTCAATCACAACCGCTCAGGACCAACATCAGCATCGTCGTTATATATATATTTTTTATATACTTTTATTCTGTATCCTTCGCTATTTTTAAAGAAAGATCACGTTGCGTTGTTCCTGACAATAAAAATGTTTTACCGACAAATTCATTGTGACGGATGTAATTTGGTAAAAATTCTACCCGTCAGCTATGCCAAAAGCGCATCGTGTACACCAAGGGATGATGATGGAAGCGACGGACGAGCACGGGACAAATTAAATTTAACTCATTTCAACTTTGTCAACAAAAAAACTCTGCGTTTCTCCTCAAAAGCTTTCGATGGATGTGACCCATTCTTCTGTGCTGCCTTTATGCCTCGTCTTTACGTCAAACTAATCTAGTTTGAAAGCCAGCAGCCCAATTAATTTGAATTTCAGCTTTTTACTTAACTTTTTAATGTACCTATGCATATCTACGTCTTCTGTTTTAACAAGTTGAGTGTAGATTTTCTTTCAAAACATTTTTCATTTCATTTAGTCATTATAATTTAATGAAAATTATGTTTCAATAATAATTTTGAATATTGAAAAAAGTTTGCCGATCCGGGAGAGTATGATATGCTACTACTGTTGATTTTGTTGATTAACATTAGGCAACTGGCAATTTTACTGAGATCAGCGTGAAACTCAGTTTGTTTTAATTTGATTGAGTAAGCGAGCAATGGGGAAAATAAGCGTGGGTCTGTGGGAGATCAGTAATGTAAGCAGGCGACACTAATGAAGCCTTCCTATCAAGTTTCCGTCCCCCGGATCAAAAACCTGAAAGAATAATACAATGGCTTGGCAGAAAGTTGCAAAGAGACGTATGTAGTCGTAATGACGCAATGGTTTATTGTATTTACAGGGAAAACATGCAATGTTATATAGATAGATAATCACAATGTTTAAATATATTTAGTTATTAGGCATATGTATGTTGTTTACTATTTTGTGTGTGCCGAGAGGGGAAAGAGAGAAGAGAGAGGGAGAGAGAGAAAGAGAGTGAGCAACCGAATTGTACACTCGCAGAGTTTAGTTTAGTAGCATTCGTGTTTGCTTATTCGCATGAATAAGTGGTTTGAGATTTCTCATGGGTGGAATAAATGAGAACACGACGAGGACGAGGTTTAATTATGTTGATCAAACGGATTTTGACTAGATGCGAAATAAGAGAGCAGCAGCAGAAGCATACACACACGCTTCTACTGCTTTTCTATGTGTATATAGCTTTCATGCAGAAAGTAAATTTGAGACGCAGAGGCATGCGGCGCGGCGGCGGCAGTAAGCAAGAAAACGACAGCACTATACTTCTGTGTGCGACGACGAGCGACGGTAACCTGAGCAGCTTTTTATTTCATCAAGGATATAAAATGATATTGTTTTAGTCCGCTACTTCGTGTCACTTCATCTGCAAGCAGCGGTAGCGGCAGCAGTACCGCCATACTTTTATAATTTCACAGAAAATGATTAAAACACATTGTTTGACTTGCATGTGTATCAACTGTTTTACTTTTCCGCTCATCATCATCGCCAACATTATCAAAGCATTTTGTACACAAAGGTGAAATGTATTATAACATGTATATTCTGTAATATTTGAAAGCTTTATTATATACACCAGCAAAAAGGGTAAAGGAGATGAAAGACTAATGGAATTATAATGGCAAAAGAGCTGAAAATTCATTATTTTTCATCTACTTTATATTTTTATTGTGTGCTACCTACACATACCTACTAATTACCTAGTTGAATGCATGCTACGAAGATATACTTTTTCTCCGCTTTTAAGTTTATGTGTACCTAGGTATTTTATACATAATGGCGACTCTAAACGAGTTGCACATTATGCCGAACTGAGCATCAGCAGCAGGAACAGCAGCAGCAGCTTTTTCAATTCAAAACGACTTGATCGTACCTACCCAATGATATCAACTTGATTCTGATTCAGTCAGTTTCACACTTTCCGTGTTACATTTTTGTCTCAAGTCACATCCGATATGGTTTCAACTCTGAAAATAACTGACAGGGAGGAAATTGAACTGTGAGATGAATTGTGAATAAATATCGCTTTTTGCATGCATTTGAAAAAATAAAAAAAAATTAAAAGCACCCTCTAACCTGAACTTTATATGCTGATGTTTGCTAGCAATTCAGATGATCTGATTTTGCTATTCTTGTAGCCAGAATGTCGTTTGTGCAAAACTAAATATTATAGTAAAATGTATATAATACGTATATAGGTACATATAAATACCTACGTTTAATGCTATCATGCCAAAGTTAAATCCATTCAGTATAAAAAATACTATATTATTCCAGTTATACATGTATACGCAGTAGGTCATGCTTGAACGGTTAAAGAGTTGCTGACGGAACAGCTGGTTGCTGGAACAAAAAAAAATTTACTTTTTTCCGTTTTGACCGTACCATGTGTGCATTCAAGTCAAGGAAAAATCAAATTTCGTTTTGCGATGTAACCTTTTTTTTGTCGTCTTCCTAGAGAAGAAATGTGATTGTGAAGGACTGAAAATCGCTTCCCGCAGCTTTTTACCATCATCATCGTTGCGTTGGTTGTTGGNCATTCAAGTCAAGGAAAAATCAAATTTCGTTTTGCGATGTAACCTTTTTTTGTCGTCTTCCTAGAGAAGAAATGTGATTGTGAAGGACTGAAAATCGCTTCCCGCAGCTTTTTACCATCATCATCGTTGCGTTGGTTGTTGGGAGGAGGAAAAGAGAAAAGTTTGCAGGATAAGAAGCAAGCAAAAAAATATATATAGGAACAAGTGTGCCGGAAAAAAACTTCTTCTATTTATTCGACACAAAAGAAGAGGAAAACTGTCGTTTTGTGATTTCCTTTTGTTAAAAGTTTTCAAGTAGTACAACCATTAAGTAAATTCTTCAATTTTCTACACATTTCCGAACAATATGCATTGTGCAATGCAATATGTGACATTTTCTCTTTTTCTTCTTCCTCTCGTACTATATTAAATATGTGCATGCTATCACAGTCCATCTGGCTGGTTGAAAGCATGTTCATATACTTTTTCCTTGCATTTACATAATACACATAAGCTTTCATTCCATCAATGTAAAAGTTTTCAACGGAAGAATACAAATATAATTGTCAGCTTGTAATGTGTAAGGCAATGAATATATTACATTATCCTGAATATTATCATCGTAAAAAAGTATGTGAGTACTAGTAGTAGTAGTAGTAGCCGTATTATGTACGTATACTACTGTATGCTAAACAGCGTCTATTATTCTATTCTTGCATTGTTAGAGCGGAAGTTTCTCAGGAAAGTTACACACGTTATAATAATATTGTGACATCCACTTGACCCTTAATAGCCAACTTCAACATATTCTACCATCATCATCCTTTTTTTATATAACTACCTACTTGAACGTTCAAAGGTTAACTTTGTGTGCTTGTTATACAACACAAAGTATATTCATCTAGAATAAATTTTTAAGGATCCCGAGAAAAAAGGCATTAAACTTACAGAAGGGAGGGTCGCTTTTTGCCGGGGCTGGGAAAATGCTAACAATGTTATTATGTACACAAGTTGCCCTCTTGATTCTTGATGTTCCTTTAGTCATGATCCCTTAAAGAGTAAGCTTTATAGATGATGATGATGATGATGATGATGGTGCAAGCTTTTGCATGATATATGTGCTTGTTCATTGATCCATATCGAAATACAAGGGCGTATGAGTGTGTATGTGTGTGTGTTTGAGACAGCCTTAATGTAGCAAAAGTTTCTATAAAGTATACAAACTTTCCCTTTATGGTTTTACATTCGACTTTTCTTACAAATTCTGCTGCTGATACTGCTGCTGCTGCTGCTGCTACGGAGGTTTCTGGTTATTAGTGAGTTTTTTGTGTACGATATAATGGATCCGGGTCTAGGCATTAACCCGGGATGATATATATTTTTATATATGTATATGTAGGTACCTATGTATATATACACAGAACATTAAAATTCTTTGGAAGTATGCAAACATGACATATAATTTGGAGTGGTTCACTGAAGAAAAATAAACACGACAGTCATGAGGGATTCTAAATAAATTTAATGGATCGTCCTTCTTCATGCCTCATAGAGGTTATAAATTATCCTTAAGATGACAGGCGGAGGATGTATTTTCTCCTGACTCGTTGAAGGAAGAAGAAGAAGACGAGGGAGAAAAAAACCACAGCTTTTTCCGTTTCTACCTGCTTATCGTTACTTTCTTCTAAAAAAGAGCTTTCCTCTTGAAGAAGAAGAGTTTTGAAATAGATTCATTTTTTTACCTCAAAAAATATACGCCACTCTTTCCCCTCCTTGCTATTTGTAAGAATGTTTACTGTGTGACATTTGATAACGTTGATAATGTTGACGCTGCTGACTTTGGATATATTTTCTTATTTGCTGTTGCACTTTACTTGTTTGAAAAGCAACTTAAACAGATAGAAAGGAATAATAAAAAGGGAAGCGAGTAGGATAATAAGCTGAGAGTAGAGAGAAAGCCACTTCACTATAAAAATAAAAAAGGTACTCTTTAGAGAATTGAAATGCGACTGCCTCTACACATTTCCGCTTTGTGGTCAAGAAAATACTAATTTTGGCTATGCGGTGGCAATGGCAGTGGTAATCAGCTTATTTTCTTACAAAATTTACTTTAAAAAAGATTTTTCAAACCTATTTTCTTGCCTTTGTGAATTGCATGTCTGTGATTTTACTCAGGATTGTATACACATATCCTGAGTTTCTTGATTTACCCGATAAATTCTTTATACTATCAGTAGACGAGCAATAAAAGGATCACAATAATGATATTACACACACATAACTTAATACATTGCATTATACAACAACGAGCACCTACACAGTCACATGTTGAATCCATTCGGGAGACATTTATTGAAATTAGTGGTGCCATACTACACTCACCAAAG
>JAHZMT010004183.1:0-23528 GCA_027743785.1 Sinhomidia bicolor
GACATGTCTCTCCAAACAGGGAGGCAGAAGCACGTCAGGTTATTTATGGAAGTAGAGCAGAAAAAAGGAAGCGCTGTAATCTTCATCCACACCACACACACAATCCCTGTACAATAATACCAGAAATAATAATAATAATAGTAGTAGCTGTAGCAGCAGCAGCAGTAGTAGTACCTATGGACGCTTTAAAAACCTAGAAAAGAATAACAGACTTGTTCAGATTCTCCCTAATGATAATATTTCGCCCTTTTTGCCCTGGAACGCAGAGTCAGATAGATACACACACACACATAGACATAGACACACTTTCACCCAAAGAGAAAACTACTATAATCCCTGGCTAGGCTCAAGAATCAACGGAAAACCATTATCATTAAATTGTATTTTAAAATTAGATTTATCGAGGTCACACAGAGGAAATCCACTCTAGTCCGTTTTTCGTGTGTACAAGTGTGTGTGTGTATGTATGTACATATGTAGCATTTGAAATTGTTTCTGCCTTCCCCTTACAAGCCTGTAGTATAACAATATAAAAGTAAAACCAATTGGATTCTCTTGATAATGACGATGGTGATGATCCACCAGTACTCGTGGATACACTCTTCACGAATTTTTATTTTTTTCACGTGAAAAAAAGAACAAGAAAATCTTATCATGTCATATTTTTTTTTCTTTGACTGTCCAGCGTGTATAAAGAAGAGTAGCGTAATAATAAATAATACGCAACTGCTGGGCTGTTTCACTTTGCCCACCTAGCCATCTATATCCTGTGCTGCTGCTGTTGCTGTACTTGAAAATGAAAAATTCTTTTTCCTTCCGTTTCATCTCTTTCCCTCTGCCTGCTGCTCTGCTGCTGCTGCTGCTGCTGGTGATGTTAGTAGAGTAGACGAAGAGAAAGAGAAAAAAAGAGAGAAGAATCCTTTCATGTGTGTTTGAAATGTACACGGTAGGACGACTCTGCAAAAGGCAAATGTTTCCCACAATGACCACAAAGGAGCACACAGATGGGATATACCTCTTTATTTCTCGGGGATCTCTGCTTAAGCAAAATACCACAAGAGTTTATGTCAAATAAAGCAGTACTACGATGAATACCTATGTGCACTGGCAATTTGTAAAACTTACAGAGAGAGAGAGAGAGAGAGAGAGAAGGAAGGGGAGAGTTTTAGGGCTTGCCACTTTTACTAAATTCATTGAAATTTCCGTATTCAAAAAGATAGTAGATAAACAGAGGAGAATGAGCAAGACAAGATCAAGAGGAAGATTCAACAAAAAAAGGTCGGCTAACCAAACGCCTTCACGTTTATTTTTCAATGTTCAATTAGATTTTTAGATTGCGACTACGTACTATGTGCACAGTCTTGAGAGACAAAAAGAGTAGTAGTAATAGCAGTAAGGAAAAAACATGCTTTGCTACGGTTTTGTAACCGCTACAGATATATACATGCATGCATGTTTGCACAGCTACACCACAAGTAATATAATCTTACATAAGGAAGAGAAACAGGGAAAGTAAAAGAGGAAGGGAGAAAGAGAGAAAGAAAAAAATATGTAGGCTTCATCTGTCGCTTATCCTCTTCTCGTTTACATTATTATTTTTTTTCATAAAAAAATATATCTGTGTGTATTTTTTTTGTCAAGAGAAAAAAAATCTAGCGTGTTTGGGTAGCTGATGAAGAAGGATATTAAATTTGGGTATGTGGCACACAAGCTTATTATTATGCATATATGTATGTATGTGGCTGGGGATGCATGCATATATGCGTGGACCGGCTGTAATGGTCCATTACTCTGTGTCATTTTCTCCTGTTATTTTCCATTCATCTTCACCGAACCACGTCATCATGAAGGAATCCATTGCTGTGCCTCTCTGCGTTTTCTTCTTCCGTCTTCTCTTTTGCGGCAGTAGAGAGGAGAACCCAAAAAAAAATGAGAGAGGGAGAAAATGTTACGTTACGCTGCATTGACTGAGAGTGAGTGAAGAGACGCCATAATTTAGAAAGCAGGTCGACGCTTAATGGTCTAAGGATTATTGTGAGAAGAATGGATGATAAATGTATAATGTGTAGTCATCTATGTCTCTATTTTTTTCCTCAACAGCAGAACAAGAAGAAGAAGAAGAAGGGCTGGAAGCAGCAAAAAAATGCTAGTCTACTCACAACTCCGTAAAAAAATGCTGGGATTTTTTCTTTCTTTTCCTTCCCTGTATATATATATATGTGTAGTATACAAGTTTAGTTTTTGCTTTTATTGAAAAATAATAATAATAGTAATGCTATAACAATGACCACATTCGTTTTCCGTTAGCTTCATTTCAGCAGAGAGAAAAAGTAAATGAAGTATACAAATGCAGAAATAATGGTGATGACAACGACGAGGATTGAATTGCAACCGAGTTTCCGCACGTACATACGAACAAACATACATATGTGGGGTCTCATCAATTCCAACTTAATTTTAAAGGTCAGGCAAAAAAATTTACTTTTTTTTTAGATCGGCAGCCTATCAAAACGTGTATGGTCGATTAGATAAATACAATTCGTTTAAAATGATTGAATGAAAGCAATCCTTAATTTTACACATACACAAACAAGGCAAGTGAACTGGAGAAAGGGACACACAGAGAGAGCAAGTAAGTAAGGGGCTTACGCATCTTTAGTATTTTTTGCACGTTCCAAAAATTTCCCTTAAAAGATCTGGCGATGAGGAAAGCTCAAGAAAGTTTATTCTATGGTGGAAAGAGAGAAAGAGAGAGAGAGAGAGAAACGATGATGAAGAGTGGAAAAGGCGAGAAAAGATACTACTACTACTACCACTACAGCTCTCTGACTTTTTTTCCAGATAAATACGCTGTACAAATACTAGAGGATTGACTGAGTGAAGATGGAGAGTGAGAGCATAAAAAAAGTTTTGTGTTATATATACTCCTAATGGAAGTAAACGCGTTGGACATTTAGCACGGTGAGGGTGGTGGTGGTGGCAAGCGTGGAAAAGTAAATAGAAGACCTTAACTAGGCAGAGGGGTTAAGGGATAAAAGGAGAAAAGTGAATGGTTAAATGGAGAAGACTTTTTTTGGGAGAAAGTATAAATGTTCGTAGGGAACACAACAAGAAAACTGGCTGACCACAGAGAAAAAGGTACACACCAAAGAGAAGGACAGCAAGTTAACCGTAGAAAATTACTAACTTCTTCTTCTTCTTCAAATGCTACACGCTCGTCATCAGAATGAGGCCTATCTCTGACTTTCTTTTTAACTCTCTCACTCTCACTTTACTTGCTGGTTACGTATATGATGACAAACTGAATAGCAGAGACATACACAAGATATTAATAATAATAAGAAGGAGAGGAAGAAGAAGAAGAGAAAAATTGTGTCTCCAACTTTTCTCTTGGATATGCACAATTATGTGCCTGCCGCCGCTTTTTGCACTGCTTATTAAGACAGAGGAAAAGAAGTGCCAGATTCTCTGCTGACTTTGACATGTTTGTCTGTCCATCTGTACCCAAAGCAACTGGTCAGATAAACGTCTTTTTTTGTTACAATTTTTGTTTGCACGGGTCAAGGGCATCTATCTAGCCATATTGATTTTTTGAAAGAAATGGCTTAAAATCCCAGTAGACATGTGCTAAGATTATTGCTTATTTTTTTAAAAAGGTAATACTAGAATAGTCTTTTTTAGCGACGTGTTAGGTATTTATACTTGAGGTTTACCAAAAAAAACTTTCTTCTTTGCTCTGGTGACAGTCAGACAGACATGTCTTTACACAATTTTCTCCTCTGCTTTCTCCCTCGTTCTCACTCACAGTCCATGATATAGATGTAATAAAGTAGAGAGGCAGTAAGCTCTTTTCCATCTCCACGGTCAAAAGGGAAAAAGGCTAAAACAAGTTGCCATGTATTCATTATAAACGTAGGCGTAGATCACCATAAAATCTCTAAAATATATATACATACATACACGCACACACAAGAACATCATCCTCAAACATACACGGTTATAGTAAGCTTACTCCCACATATTTATGGTCCGACTAAATAGTATATTTTGTAGAGACATGTCTTCCTACGCGTATGTACATACCACACACACAAATTCTTGTCGCTTTCACCCTCATATTTCCCCATAATAAAGTGAGTAATATTAGCCAGGGTGTTGGTGGCTGCGATCTTGACAGCAGCAGCAATGAAATTGTACTAAAAGTGACCCATATATCTCATCCAGCAAACCAAGAGAAAGAGAGAGATGGAGAGAACCTCCAACCAACCAGCAAGGGTTGCTAATGTAATATTATTTATATGACTGGTAGCTCTCGGCTAGAATTTAGAATAGCTCCTTAATCACAGGAATTGCCCCATGTTCTTTTCTTCGCCTGTCACCAGAAAGACATACACACACGCAAGCAGCAACAGCAGATCATCGTCCTCATCATCGCAGCCATTTTCCTACCAACTTCTACACACCACTACTCTCGCTCAACATATATATTTTTTACGTCCGTGCTGCTGCTACGCTACTACTACTTTTTCTGTATCACCAACAACACCACTCACGTTTCTTTCCCTTTTGAAAAAAATATTATATAAATTACTCTGTTTTTTTTTCAAGTAACACAACCTTAGGAAGCAGCATCATTTCATTCAACTGGTTTCTACATCTAATCCACGGATTTACACGTGAGAATCCTTCATTATTGTAAGTAATTTGTTGGAAGATGAGGAAAAACAGCCAAAAGGGATTATTGTAACCAAAAGCTCATTAATGTTTAATTTGGCAATGCAAATGCTTTATTTTTAAATTTGAAGAAAATACCATTTTAAAAATTTAAATTGTTGGTATACTTTTTGTGTATCTGCCCATTCCTATTTTGGTCGAGTACTTACCATCATCATCATGTCATGTTCAGAGAGTGAATCTGAAGGGATGATTTGTTTAAAAACTTTCAAACTGTATGCACTCGTGTAATAATAATATTCTTGTCGTTTATTTAAAGTTGTTTGAGTGGGCCTCAATTCCTAATTTTGTCAGAAGGGCCACTACCACCACCACCTCCACTAGCAAGCAGGAGCAGCATCTATCCATATGGTCATTTACATGATGCAAGATTACGTGCCCACTATTACTTTCCATGTTAGCAGTCTCTTCTTGTCACTTGTCCATATATCAAGTCATTTAAATAATGGGTGAATATGAAACTGCTGCGACATGTGTGGTCCGCATAAGTGAGCATTGAACCGAGTAATGAAATTACAACCACATTACCTCGCCCTTCCTTCATGCTACCTTGAGCTCTTGATTCGCATTAAGTGTAAAAAGAAGAGCTTCCTTCTCCTCCTCTCCGTCTCTCTTCTCTCTGAGACAACATTTTGTGTGCTCCAGCTATGTACAAAGCTGTGGAAAGAAAAATACACAAAAGGGAAGAAAGCAACGGCGGCAGCAGCAGCAGCAGTGGTAGCGGTAGCAGCCGTGGTGACGACGAATGAATGAATGCAAAAGGGAAAAACGACTCAAGAAGACATGCAAAGTACATACAGACTTTACCACACACCAGCTACACTTCTCCAAAACGATCCTTTTTGGTTTGCTGGTTGACAGTTGAGTTGGCATCCTTTAAACTTGTATTTTCTCTCTCATTCTCTCTCTCCCTCTCTCTCTCTCTCTCTCTAGCCACCGGGGCAAGAATGAACGAAAAAAGTAACTAGTGCACAGTAGTGCAATGTCCTTCATAAAGAGGAAATACTCTCATGTGGAAACAACTCGTGCGGTTGTTTCTCCTGCCGTTTCCCTCTCTCTCTCTCTCTCCCCATCCATCCCTTCTCTGCAAGGCAGTATGTTAGTACTTGTTAATAATTGCAACGATTTTATGGCCAACCAGTTTTTAAGTAAGCACTCATCCATCCAGTTACCCCACTTTACTCTCTCTCCCTCCCTCCTTCCCCATCTCCTTCCTTTCTCTCTCCTTTTCTTAAATACCAGATCATTCCGGTTACTTGTACTACTAATATTTGTCTTACTTTTGACTTGTTAAATATTTGCGTTACGTAACGTAATAATAAAAAAGGTTATATAAAGAAGAAGAAGAAGAAGAAAACTGCCTATAAAATAATACGGGTCATCAGCTCCTTTTCTTGCTTTTTCCACTTTTCCCTCTTTCTTTTCATACTCTTGACTATTTACTTGCCTAATTCTTTATCCATGAAAAGTGTAAAGCTTGTTAGTAGAGTCAGCCAAGTCAGCCACCAAAATCCAAATAAATGAATAAATGACTGATACACATACACACATAAAGATCCGCGTCTATTTTTTTCTCTCCCTTTCACTTTAACGTCTTTGCATGTCACAAACGAGTTTAAAGCAAAGGCAGAACAAGAGGTGGTGGTGGTGGTTGCAGCAGCAGCAGCATTATATAGCAACTTTTGACTTGAATGTATGCATTATATATGAGAAAGTAACACGAAGGCGTGAATTTAGCAGAGGGTTTACATGCCGTCTTGGGAATAAAACGAACATTTGAAGTTTAAGCGGCTCATCTAGTAGACTAGCTAGCTAGACACAAGTGACGGGATGTAAACTTGCTTCCTTCCATTTCTCTCTCTCTCTCTTCTTCTTCTTCTTCTTTAAAAGCAAAATCCGGACTCACTCTGGTGATTATTTTCAGCTCATTTTCACAAGTTCACTTAGAGAAAAAAATCAAAAAAGGAGGGAAAAGACACACATTGCACAAACAGAAAGGGTGATATGCATGTGTGTATGTATATATTATAATGTACCTATGTCGGATAAAATCCACTTTTTCTTTTTTCTCCCAACTTTCTATTACAACTAAAACAGCTTGTCTTCTTCTTCTTCTTGTTGAGCCGGATAAAAGCGCTGTAAATATACAGCCTTTCATTGCATTTTCTATCTCTGCTGGATTAGTGGAATAATCAACGTGAAAGTGTATACATTGTGTATGCAAATGTGAGCTTTTTGAAAAGGTAGAACCACTTTAGTTCCTTTTTAGAAAAACAATTTAATTAACAATCCTAGCACACTTGTTATTAGTACAGAGTATTACACAAAATATTGGCATTTCTCTGTACTTAAAGTTTTTCCACGGTAATCCCTCTGAAAACATATTGCATTATTGTCACCTAGTCTACTACTTTGGTTGGCTAAAAATGTCAGTTTCAGCTAGTATGCCAGTTTGTTGTTGGCATTATTATTATTATTATTGTTATTATTAAGCACTTGACTAGTGTCTGATGCAGCATAGCAAAAAATACTACCCACTTTCACTACTACTACTTACTGCTCTTCTCTATAAAAGTTATATTGCTCATAAACGCTGGCATGTTTCTCAAATTCACAAAGTTCAAATTTCACATAAAAGATTAATGCCCTATTTTCCTCTGCTTCCCTTTCTCTTTCTCTCTCTCTAGCTTATTATTATTATCAGTTTATATTGGTTGAGTTGACTGCTATGACAATGATAATAATACTCTTTTGCTGAATCCCACAAAAACAAAAGGTTACTTTTTACTTTCTCTCTCCCTCTCGCTCTTGCTAATACTTACTAATTGCAGTTGGATTTACTCGCACACATAACCAAACAACAGCAGTAGAAATAAGCCCATGATGACCCACTGTAAAAAAAGTTTCTGTGACCACTTCCAGCTCATTTGTGGAGCTATAAAAAGAGTGTATAAACTTGATCCGCATTCGCAGTATATAAAAATAAGCGCTGTGACCCAAACAGATTTTACTTTCTCTTTTGCTAGCCAGCTCATAGGTATAAATAGGTACATGACTTATAATAATAATAATAATAATAAACGTTGTTGTCTGCCATAGAGAAGAAGGGAAAGACTGTTTGAAAAAAGGACAGTGAAAGAGAAAGAGAGAGAGAGAGAGAATTATTGCACAATAATAACCTCTTATATCTTCGCTACACAGCTGGTCATGATGTTCATTTGATACGTTATGTGAGGCTCGTTATGACTCTGTCATACACACACACTCACACTTTTTAAACATTCTTGGCAGTGATTCCGTACTAGCACAAGAGTATATTTGGGGCTCACATTGATTTTATGCCGTAAATCACATCGACATTCTACTCCGTCCTTGCCACTACTGCTGCTGCTACTACTACTTTCTCCTGCTTTCTCTGCTGCATCTATTCTACAACTTGCACCACTGCTGTGGGCACTTAATACATAAATACAGCATACAAAAAAATATATTTTTTAAATAAAAGTATTTATCTTTCTTTTTTCCAAAATATATATATACACCACTACCACCAACTGTTTGTCGTGCTTTGATGCATACATGCATACATGCATATTTTTCTGATGAGTCATTTTGGATGCAGATGACATATTTTTTTGCAAGAGCAGCAACATTTTTTTTATTCATAAGCAAAAGACGATGCCTACAATTGTCACCGTTTTCTTCTTTCTTCTTTTTGACTAGGTAGACTTTTTTACGGTATTCTTTCTATTTACAGGGCAAATGCACAAACTCTGTGTGTAAAAAAATTTAGAAAATACTTTTTATGTGCATTTTCGACAGGCACTCGTCGAAAGATAATGTATACGATACAGTTATATATATATTTAAACTTTCTTTTTGTATACATTTAAAAAGTTGAAGATGAAATAACCTTGCTCTAAAAATAACACTTTTGTAGCAAGTATTTTTTTCTACATTTTTTTACAAGAGTGAAGAAAAAAAGCACGTTTACTTGTAACAGCAAAAATAACTACCTTCCATTACATTTCTCCAGCAAGTTGAAAAGGAAATTGCTTGCTTATTTTTTTTTCTTCCTACTGCTTTGCGGCTTCTGCTGCTGATGCTGCTGCTGCTGCTACTACTGTTTTCTTGGGATGTAGCTACGAAAAGTGTTTTCCCACATCTGTCACCACATTAAAATGTGCATAGTTAATGCATAGACGGCTAACTACTAGGATAATGCATCCATCGTCCTAGATATATATTTTTTTCCGCGTGCAAAGCAAAAAAAAACGGAACAAACTTTGGAGTATATTTTTTTATTATGGAATTTGTGATTGGCGTGTCATCTGGTAGAAAAAAATAAAGTCTGGAGATGTTTGTACCTATAAATATAAACTATTATTGTATTATACCAAGGAGAGAATTTGTCAACAAAAAAAAAAAAATTTTTTAAACCGGTAAGAAAATATAAGAGAGAGAGACAGGGAAAAGGGATATAAGTATACATAGAAAGCTAAAAAGTACGGATTTGAATGAATTACACACCCAAAAATATGGATAGGATGAAGGCTACGGTACGACGATGTGTTTGATGGGAGAAGAAAGAAAGGAAATGCAAACCGAGAGTTTTCTTTTTTCTTCTTTTTCCCCACTTTTCAAAAGCTACCCCATGTAATATAGCTTTTGTAATGGAATTCGTAATAGAAAGGAAGAAAGTGAAAAGAAATGTAGAGAGAGAGAGAGAGAGAAAGGGAGACTTTTTTTCTTTTCTCAGCTTTCACTCTCAGGCAAGACAGCAAGTCAGTCAGAATCATTCACCGCCACATTATGACTGCTTTCTTCTTTCTCTTCTTTCTTTGCTGCGCTTTCTTTCTTCGTGTTTTCTTAGCAGCGAGAAGAAGATCACTACAGTGTAGAGGAAACAAGACAGTGATGATGCTCTGTACTTTTCTCTTATCAATGCACACTTTATTTTTCTTCCTTTCTGCACAACTTGTTCTTGTACTACTTGAAAGAGTACTACTCAAGTAGGACTTGAAGAGTGGCGTGGTTTGTTTGGAAGAAAAAAAACATGTAGTATTTGAGTGTACGTACTTATCAAACTGACAGAGTGGTGAACGCGTCCTCAAAAAAAAATTGGTTTCGAGAAAAGTAAACAAACAGAGAAATAAATAAGTATATATAGATAAATAAATTTTGAAGTAGAAGTAGCTGTAGTACACGGGCAATTTAAAAGTTCGGAGAAGCATGTAATTGGCAGCAGACTTTCGGGGAGCTAACCACAAAAGGAAATGACTTTTCTACACATCATTATTCCATTACTTGTATAATTCTAGCCAAAATTCAATTTCACTTTTTCAAATATCAAAACTATTAAATTGAAATCTCATATTTTTGACATTTTTTTCTTTTAGTCGGTAACCTTTCCCCCATTCTATACATGCATACATTATATTATTATTATTATTATTATTTTTAAGGGTTACGCAAAAGGAGAGAGTATAACTAGGCAGATAAGATGTTAGTGATATAGTAATAAAATCTTTGCAAAAAAAATAAGCAGCATTAAGAAAGTTGATCCGCTTATTCTTCTACATAAAGAAGGCTCTCTTGTTGCATAAATAGTCTGCGCATTTGAATTCGCTGAAAAGAAAATTTTAACAAGCATCTATCCATCTATGTACGTATATGTTTTTGCCAATATTGCAAAACTTCCCACGCTCCCTTTTTTATTCAAGACATCTCTTGCCTTTTGCATATACTATTATTATTATTATTATCACAAGGAATACTGTCCTCGTGTCATTTTCACTTACTCGGAAAATATCAACCAGGCATCGTTAAACATGTCAGTAGTATTGCCTGTCGTCGTCGTATTTTACCAGTTACCATTACCCTCGTCGCATTCTGCTTATTGATCCTGCTCATGTTTTGATGGGGTAACATCATTAAATTTCTCTCCAACACAAAAAAGGGAAGTTAGAGGGAAGTGCACTAACTAGGTAGAAATAATATGCGGGTTGAAACAACGTTGTCACTTGTGAGCAGTTTCTCAAGAATGTGCTACATTGAAAGAAACAACACACACTGTATTGTAATATCACCACCATCCTTTCTCCTCGTCACAATAATAAGAGCACGAACACACACATGTATTTATGTATAATATAATATTTTATTGCATGCACGGCATACCACCTCCATGCATCCAACATTTGCTTAAACACAGCTGCCATGAAACACACTGTACGTATATTTTTTTTTAAAAAAGAAAGAAAGAAAGAAAGAAAGAAAAGCGTGATGACATTATTGACATTATTATTACTATTATTATGATCCGCATACCAACACGGGTATCATCTTCATTGTCAAAGGAAGAAAGCGTGCATTCCATTTTTTACATGAGAATGACAACAATAATAAAGCCGGGTTACACAACAACAACAACAACGAGAACACGGATCCTATTTTTATTTTGGCAAAAAAAGAAAAGAAACAAACAACAAGTTAGTCGTGAAGGTTGTAAAAAAAAGAGGTTGCAAGCTTTTTTCTAGTATAGTAGAGTTTCTGCTGATGCAATAACAATAACAACAAGAGCAGCGGTGGCAGTAGCAGTAGCAACTGAAACACAAAGCTAAAATTGCCGTCTGCATTGTGCAAATAGAGAATGTCATAAGAGGAGGAAGAGAAGAAAGAAGAAGAAAAAGGAGGCAAAAAAATAAAACGTAAACGTTGCTACTGCCATCAGCATCATCATCATCATCATCATCATGATCAACATGGTCGTCGTCATCGTCATCATCACCACCTTGTGTGCATGCAGACAGTAAAAATGTGTACATTAAGCGAAAAGAAAGTAGCGGGGAAAAGGCGTAAGGATATATTGCTGAAAGAAAGCTGCTGTTGCTGGTTTGCTTGCTGTGTTGATGATGACGATGACGATGATGATACTGATGGTGTTCTCCTCGTGTGCAGTATAAAAAATGTAAAAAGGCGCAAACGAGGGGAGAAAGTAGAAGAAGAGCACTTACAGTTTTATTCCCTAAGCGATTGACACGACAGCTGAGAAAGACGTCTGTCCCCATTTGCACTGTGAGGTTTGTGTTGATAGTCGCATTGCGGTCAAAATAGGGAAGCGGTTCTAGTGAGTCCTTATCGTAGTAATCATCTGGCCCTTCCTTCATCGGCTCATCTACAAGTCAACCAAACAACAAACATGAACAACCATGAACAAACTTCTTGCACTACAATTTTTTACAACGGTAACACCAACAACAACAACAACGACGACGACGACGACGACGACGATGCTACTCATCAGTCAAACTTGTACCTAAAAACTTGGTGTTTTTTGCTTCTTCTTCTTCTCCACCAACGAAAAAAAAAATCTTGGAAAATTTTTTTTTTACTACAACAACCATACCTTACCTACGTTCGTTGCGTGTGCATGTGTGTGATTTCATTTTTTACTCGCATTTCTCATTCATTCACTGTAATGGGATACCATTTCTTTCATGTCGTCTCTCTCGCTCTCATACTTGTTATTATTTTATGATACGTAATATGACATGATGTTGTACGACGACAGCAATTGCTCGTTCGTTCTTATGAAACGTGCAGTAATACACATAAACGCTGCGCTGTGCCGTTTTACTAAAAAAATATATAAAAATTGTTATATTTTCCTCCGTCTTCACACATGCTTGTATTCCTCAATTCCTTACTTATCTCCAAAAAAAAAATTTTCTCTCTCTCTTTTGCTGCTGTTCCTGCTACAGATGTGTTTGTTGGCTTGAAAAAATATTCTTTCTTTCATTCATCCATCCATTCATAAGAATGAAAAAGTATATAAAATATATACATACATTCATAGAAACGTTTAAGTAATATGTAAAGAGTTGTAAGAAAAAGTAAATAAATAAAAATGTGCATTTTTATTTTTTGGCAAATTGATCTCCATTTCCAGCTTATTAAAATATACTATACGGTTATGCTACCATGCATGCTTTACCTACGCACATACATACATACGCACGGGGAATAACCTGTATGAAATTTTTGATATTATTTTTTTTCAGAAAAGATATTACACCATTCATTCACGTTTTTTCTCTACAAAAAAAATCAGCCTCAACCAATTTTTTTTTCTGGGACTTGTTTCTTTTCTCCATAAGAAACAAGATGATGTTAGAAGAAGAAGACGAAGAAGAAGACACACTGAAGAAGACTTGTCTTTATTTCTTGCTTAGATAGCATCTTTCTCTTTTGCTATCTCAAGGGGCATAAAAAACTAAATTTAATACACATGTCGTTATATATATTATATTATTTTTTCTCTCGTCGTCTTTCTTTCTTCTTTTCTTTTCTTATTCCGCCCTCTTCCTTTTTTGTAAGTGACGCTCAATATCACAATCTCTATTTATTATTATTATTATTATATTTTCTCAACCATTTTTATTCAAAAACATTGTCGTCTTGTGCTTGCTCGTTGTTGTATCACTATTACTTACTTATATTACCATACAATTTTCCCCATTGTATTTACACGTTGTCTTCTTTTTTTCTCTCTCTCTCTTCGATACATATTATTATTATTATCTTCCCCTTTCTTCTTCCTCTTCTTGTTCTTCTTCTTCTTTCCTGAATATATGATTATGATATGACCAAGTTTGCATGCAGGAATTATTTAACCCTGTAAACAATCTGGTAACGTCTGTTTGGCATGTTGTGTAAGCCGTTGCCATGTTCTACTGCTATCTACTTCACAACTTGTAATATTATATGCTCCCTCCATTCTAACTTAACATGTGTGTGTGTGTGCTTTTTTCCTATATATTTTGTCTTTATCTGTGTTTCTTCTCCTCCACTTAAACTTTTTTTTCCCGTTTTCTTCGCCTCAGTTGTGCGGTGTACATGGCGGCAGAGTAAAAGAGCAGATAATAATAATAATATGATATCAGTGTACAATAGCCTGCAGCATATAAACATAAATGAGACATGTAGGATAGCAGTAGCAGTGGCGGAGTCTCATACATTTATTTTTTGTTACCTCGAGACCCACCAGCAACTTCTTTTACTACTTTCACTAGCAAACGGTAAAGGTGAAGGATGAGAAGAAAAAAAAATATGAACCTGGTATACTCAGTTAGCTCGTTTAGGCACCTATATATTTCTTTAGATAGACGTATATTTGTATAGTTGGATTTTTTATCTGGGAAAATACCATTCATTCCTGCTGGGTGTGAAAAAGTATGTTAGATTTTGACTGTGTGTATGTCTATGCAACAATTTTTTTAGGTGAAAAAGTCATAAGCCAGAGAGGAGATTGTGTATGTATGTGTGCAGCAGCAGTAGCATCATCATCTTCTTCATCATCATCATGATCATCGTCAACGTTGTCACCACCATCGTTGTCGTTGTCGTCGTCAAGTGGAAGCTACATATTTGACTTGGTTAAAGCTGGAAGCAAAAGGATCCGATAAGAGATGCTGAAGAGGAGTAGTGAGAACGTGTGGTGGATGCATTGGGCACAAGTGACGGGAACGGCAACCTCTTTCGGATTATCATAATGGTATGCTCATTATAAGTGCTCTATGGATGTGTTTCGTAGATGTATGTGTGTGTGTGTGTGTGTGTGAGGAAGGGACAAGTGTAGGCAAAGAGGAAGAAGAGAGAAGAGAAAAAGCTCACTTCAGACGCCTACACTACTACTCTTCCTCCACTTTCTACAGAGAAGAATCCTACGTGGAAGAGAGAGAGAGAGAGAGGAATAAAACATAAAGCAATCCTTTATCGCTTCTTTCATCTTGTTTCCCCACTTTGAAAAAAATGGCCGGTTGTATGGGAGAGAAACGAAGAAGAAGAAGAAAGTACTAGAATGAGCTACATCTACATCCCATCATCATCATACACGGATTGAAAACGGTTGGATGTGATGCATCTGCCGCTGCTTTCTTACCACTTTGTTTCCTGAATATATAAGAAAAAAAAGTTCTCTCCGCATAATAAAATCAGAGGGAGAAAAAAAGTCGTTTTCTCCTAAAGTGTAAGAAGAAGTATAATAGGTAGAAAGAGAGAGAGAGGGAGAAGTACACAGTTTGAGCTTTGCATTTGAGGACAAGGATGATATGCAAAGTGAAGAGAGAAAGAGAAAGAAAGGGAGAGAGAGAGAGAGATAAAAGTATATAGGTAGCTGAGCGAATATTATATCCAGAGAGATTTTAGCTCTAAAAAATTTGAATAAGCGACATGACTGGTGGCTGTGTAGCAGCATGTTTTTCTCGTATTTTTTTCTAAAAAAATCTACAAGCGTTTTTTTCCCGATTTTTAATTCATTCATTCCCTACTGCGAGTGGAGGATCTTCAGAGTACAACGACAATAACAATAATATTGTAATATCAGTGGATGTAGCGCTGCCTTTGCTGCTGCTGCAAGTAATAATGATGAGCTGAGACAGAGAAGGAGAAAAGTGGTGGCGTCCAGCTGAAAATGGCAAGTATACCAGCACCAACCAGCAGCATGGAGATTTTTTAGAACACTAACCAAACTACATATTACACAGCCATCAGCAGCAGTCTACAAGCATTCATTTCGTTTGCGAAAGAAGCTCTCTTGTCTCTCATCTCATCTTTCTCTTTTTTCTCTTCTCTCTCTCTCTCTCTTTCTCCCACTCACTTTGGGCCTACCAAACCAACCGAAAAAAATAACAGACGAGCTACAGCAGCATCAGCAGCAAAGGAAAGCTTCATCGTCAAGATGGGTGGTCTGGCCTACGGCCGTCAAAAGCGTATACACATTTCCTGTGCTAAGGGCAAAATAATTATGGAGCTAAATACGGATTTAAATGGGCCGCAGTTGGCATCTTCATCAATGCAGTGAGTGCTTGACGGAGAAGAATGGGGCTCTCTTTTCTCGCCTTTCCATTTTACTGCTTTTCGTTCCAATCCAGATCTAAAAATCTCCCTGTCTGCTTGCCTTTCTCTCTTTCTCCCTCTCTCTCTCTCTCACTCGCACACACACACGCATACAGAGCTATACATACAACACACTCTTCTCTTCCCCGTTCCACCATCACCGACTTCCTTGCTGTTGTCGTCAACTCCTTGAAAGAAACTTGGATGAAAAGTTGGAGTACTACAAGCTGAGTAGGCATATAAACCTGCTATTTCCTAACGTTTCGGGTAAAATACAGCAATAATAATGCATTCTTAGTTTGGTTGAGTTTGACAGTGCTTTCTTTACAAAATAAGATGACAAAACTTGAACACACACTCACGTTCAAACACAACCAGCTATACAGTTGTTTGCTTCAAGTGCTGGGTAGAAAACGGTAATAATAAAAGTTTATACATGCCTGTCAAACGATTTCTGCCGCGCACCACACATTTATATATACATTTATATATTTCGTTTTTGTGTGTGTGTGTGTGCTCCACAAGCCCATTATTGTAATTTCACTGTCATTCCCATTTCGACGTTGGCTTTTGAAATAATATATATATTATTCTTCTGATGCTTCTGCTGCCGTTTGCAAATTGTGCGCTCATTATTACAACACAAGAGGAGAGAGAAAGAGAGAAAATGAGAGATATCATTCATTCATTCGTTCATTCTCTATTTATTACGGATATACATACGTGCATGCCTTCACTCTGTTTTTACTCTTTATTTAAATGAATACACAAATAAATGAAATTCTGCCTTCAAAATCTACGCTTCTCATTTTCTTCCTCTGCTCAACTTAAGAAGAAGAAGAAGAAGAGAACAAGAACACTTGATGGTATTATTGTCAAATTTTGTTTTACGTTTTGCGTCATGCGTCAAGTTTTAAATGACGACTAGTCATTAACACCACCATCTTATTATCAAACATAATGAATATAATAATAATAATTATTATTATTATTATTTATGTTCAGCACTCATCGACGTTCTTGTCAAAAACCGTGTAGTTTTCATGCTTTTAGCTTTCACTCCAGACATTTGTATTATTATTTTTGTAAGCAGAGCAGAGCAGAGTAGTAGTAGCATTTGCAGCAGCAGCACGGAAATCAACAAATCATCTGCCTGTTGTTGCTGTCACTTATCATTTCTCATTGAAATATAATGAATGTATACATATATTTATTCCCTTGTCAATGTTTCAACAGCGTATAAACTATTTAAAATACCCCTGCACTCATAAACCCGTGTACTACTTGTTGGTTCTTCATTAATATCTATATCTATCTATCTGCTTACTACTACTACTACTATTAGTATTGCATGTGCACTCATCAACTGAGCGGAACTGAGTACCCTTTTCAAATTGACAGTCAGGAAGCAGGTGACGGTGACTCTGCTCAACAACATTTTTGTTTTTTTTCCTTTCTTTTTCTAATCACTCATTTAATAATAAATTCATAATTTACAAACATAATACACCACTCTCGTTCGGCATCAAGTACGCTATTCTTCACAAAAGTGGGGAAGGATTTCACACACAGTTGTGTCTGCCTTTCTCCATTTTAATTAATGTACTCAAATACAATAATATATTGTTTAAACGTCGTCACAGAAAAAAAATTACTCAAATGAGGCCGCCGCAATTAATACTCTCTAATAATATAAGTTATTCTGCACAGGCACACATCACATCTTTTTTTTTATTTCATGGCATGTATGTATGTATGTATTTCCACAAAATAAAAACGTCCATATTATTCCGGTTGTCTGTTCACAGTAGAAAAAAGTGTGTAATTGTGTGTGCCTCCTTTTTGTCTCTAACCTTTTTAGGTACTGCCATTTTTTTTCTACCCCAGAAAAAAAACTTATTAGGTTTTTAATAAAAGCACTTGGCGAGCCAACCGACCGATGACTACATTCGCTTGTAAATTCATTGTGCAAAGGAAAATTAAAAGAACCAAGGAGTCCACACCAGTCGACAGAAAAGAGAAAGAGAAAAAAGGGGAAAATTGAAAGACAACCCATGCTTGCGCTTTCTCTCTCTCTCTCTGTGTCTTTCTATCTATCTCTCAAAAAACGTAGGTAACCAATAGGCGTTTCTACTACTAACAGTTTTACTAAATGGTATTACTACCCTCTATACTTTGAAAGCATATAGACGTAGAAAAGAGAAAGAGAAAAAAGGGGAAAATTGAAAGACAACCCATGCTTGCGCTTTCTCTCTCTCTCTGTCTTTCTATCTATCTCTCAAAAAACGTAGGTAACCAATAGGCGTTTCTACTACTAACAGTTTTACTAAATGGTATTACTACCCTCTATACTTTGAGAGCGTATAGACGTTTTTTTATTTCTTCTTCATATCTACAAGACACTATAAACTGTACTAATAACAGAAGGATGTGCAAAGTGAGATTTTAATTTCCGCCCAGAGAAGATCTGAAGGTGGTTCTCTCTCTCTCTCTCGCTCTCTCTATTTTTATGCTTTCTCTTTTCCTCAAGTGAATGACTAAGAGAGTTGAGATGGTCACTGGAGAGCAAGTTTTGGATGGAACCAGTTGCTTACAATTCTAATTGCTTTGTGTCGGCTTCTCTTTCTTTTTTCTCTTTATACATGTATCTTTGCGTGCCCATGCTTTTTGTCTGCTTATTAACAGAGAATGTGATACATTCTTGACCTGAGTATATAAAAAGAGCGTAATGTTGTATAACAAAGCCCACAAATGTACGCGAACGTCTATCTTTATAGATATACTTTTGCTAGTGTACAAGGCCAATCTCATAGACATTTTAGTCAGCTATAGCAATTTTCGTGTGGAATATATAGATAGGTTGATTTTAAAAAAAGAATAGAAAACTGCGTATATAGTATATATTCACGTTTAACGTGAAAGTAAAGTCTACTTTTTCCCAAAAAATGCTGCCAAGAAACAGTGTAAAATGATGATGGTGAAAGAAAGACAAGACGGAAGATGGAGAAAAAAGGGAAAGAGAGAGAGAGAGAGAAAAGGACAAGGGCTTTCACTTGATGGTAACAAAGTAATGTAATATCATCAACAGCTTTTAAGCTTTTTTTTCTGGCCAGAAAATTTAAATAGAAGGAAAAAAATTGAAACATCTTGTGGAAATGGACAAGGCAAGCGTTTTATACGTTGCTGCTGCTGCTTCTTCTTTTTCTTCCACTGAGATGGGTGAAAGGTAGATAAGTAGGTAAAAGAATGTAATTTTTGTCTTCTTCAAGTAGTAGTAGTAGTAAAAGCTCACTAGTGTAGTGGCTGCTTTTTCTTTCAAGTTGTAGTTCCGAGAAAAAAAATCTCCCCAAAAAATAAAAGGATAACCGCGTCTCGACATCGCACTAGCAAACAAGAGAAGAGAAAGAGTGCACAGTTTTTACTTGGTGTCTTTCTCCCTTTTTCTCTGACTTGTGAACATGCACTTAAGAAAGGTAAGTAGGTAGTTAGCCCAGAATTTTTCAAAGATTATCAACATGGCTCAATCTGCGTTTGTACATATATACATACATACTACATGTCTGCAAAATGAATACCCAAAAATATACTTACATAGTAGCATTTGCTACAACAATAACAGTAAACTATATAAACTGTTGCGATAGAAAAAAAACACGCATTTTCCTGTTCAACAATAATAATGAAAAAAAACTTCTTTTTTTTTGCTATTTTTAACCAAAGTTTTTTTTTCTCTTCAAACATATTATTCAATTATATATTTAACCACAAAGTAAAACCACATCAATCTTAAATACCTACATACTTCAAAGAATACACGTATATTTAAGGTTATTCAACCGACAAAAAACAAAGTATAAACTTTACAGCCCCCAAAAATAGAACCGAGACGCAAACGTAAAATACAAGTTGTTATTTGTAATTATTGTTATTATACAAAAAAACTATATTTTTATTTCCATTCACACGCACAAAACTAGTAATCAACCATATTTTTTTTTCTTTATTCTCAAAAAAATTCACAAGAACCAACTAAACACAGCATCAGAAGCAGTAACAGCAGCTGTCACAAAATGAAAGCAAAAAACTGCAGAATGTTTTTATTTTTTTGTCTTGTATAATTTTAGGGTAGAGGAAACTTGGAGAAAGTCTTAAGAAGGAATTATACTCATTACTGCCATTCGAGCAGAATGTAAGTAGAATATTATCAGACGTTATGGGAAAGATGTTGAGTGTAGATGCTACTTGACGACACAATCTAAATCAAATGACAAAAAAGTGCACTCTACTTTCACCACTTGTACTACTACTACTGCTGCTGATGGTATGGATGTAATAATGTATGTATAGAGAGAATGGTGGTCGTGATGATGATAAAGATGAGAATATAATGAACACCACATTTTTTGGGTATTATACTTTCTTTATAATTTTTTTTGAGAAAGAGGCCTTTAATACGTGCAGCATACATGAAGAAGATGAAGAAGAAAAAGATGATGACGATGCTCATACGAGGAAAATGAAAATTTCATACTGGAAACAATATATCTACACGTTTTTTGTTCCCTTTGCCCGCTAACTGAGTCATAACATTATCGTGCTACTCACTCACTCACTCACCCACTCAACTTTACTTACTTTCTTTTCTTTTCATTCGTTTCTTTTTTTCATTCATTCATTTGTTGAGAAGAACATCTCATCTGCACATCTGGCTGTTAGAGAGAGAGAGAGAAAGAGAAAGTAAAGCAAAGGAATTACAGCGTGGTCGGTCCGTCGGTCGGTCGTCACCCAGCACAATGTAAAGGGAAGAAAAAGGGAAAAGCAAAAGGAAGAGCAGCACAGTGTACACGGCTCTTATTTTAAATTCATTTTCCTTCTTTTATTCGTCGTTCTTTTTTTTGCTTGTGGTGATGATGGTAGCTAATATGTGCTTATATTGCTGCGTTTACTAGAAAAGAACGAGATGAGGAAGAAGAGAAGGAGGAGGAAGTGTCATATTATTATATGTACATTTATACCTAATAATAATATAAGCAACATTACCATCACCATCATTAGTTTTCCTTGTGCTGCTTTCTCCTTTCACTCCAACACCAACACCACCACCACTTGCACTCCATTTCGCTGTTTCCTTAAAGCAAGCTTACACTCTCACACACAACGTTATTATATTGGATAATTATTCGTGAGAAATTTGAGTCTAGTGCTAATGCTAACGGACCAGAAAAACCCATACCGTGGAGGAGAAGAGAAATAATAGGGGAAAGAAATATATACAAATGAGCAAGCTGTTATATAATAATAATAATATAAGTATATAGTAGAAATACTGCTGCTGTTGCTGCTGCTGATGATGACGATGATGATGGTAGCAGAGCGAAGAGAAGAAATGGTTTTTCTCTTAGTTTGCTAGGACGTAGGACTTGTGTGTGTGTGTGTGTGTGTGCAAACGGGCGAGTAACGATGTGAGTGGTGAGCTTACAGAACAAGACGTGGCATAAACACAACTAAAGCATTTAGAGGAGACACGCACTAACAGTCTAATCTTCGCGCCTCAATTTATGCGTCAAGGAAGGAAGAAAAGATGTAATAGGTGGATGGGCGGTGGAAGGCTAGGTGGACGGGTGGATGTGTGCACTTTTTCCCACAACGCGTGACACTATCGCCACTTTTTGTGCTTGTGCAAAAATGTCTCGTCTTTTATGAATTGCCAAATAATAACCTTTAAATAACTTGTTGTTGGTGATGACGATAATACTATGCTCGGATGCACATAGAAAATAATACAGGCAAGTTTTTAATTCTATGGAAATTATATTGAAAATGGGCAAACAAGTGGGTAGTCATAAATGTGGAATGTTTTGTGTGAATTTTGTGCAGTTGTAAATAATTAAGTATGGTTTATGGAAAAAAGAGAACAAGTTTCTGCACTCACCATATTGCTTACTCCGAGTATACCTATATAACAATATATATTTTTAATTGAAATCACACCAGAGTAAATATTAAAAGAGAGTGGATTTGTGTTTGCGCATATATTTTTTTTGCATCCATTTATATTCTAATGCTGACAATGACAATCAAGACACATTTCTAGAACAAAAAAATAAACGCTTTACCTCTGAAAAATAAGGTAGAGCAGTTGGACAGGCCAATTTTCGCAAGTGAGAAGCAACGTTTTTTTATGTGTGTGCGAAGGGGAGAACATATAGCAAAAATGATAAAATATATAAAGAAAGTAAAAACTTCACAATATACATAATGAATAACGACATATGAACACGTTTAAGGAATTTTCATTCCTTTTTCACCACACCGCTTTTTTCTGCTTTTTTAGTATATTTTCCCTGCTTTCCCTTTCACATTCTTGTGGAAAATATAGTGTTGCTGCTTTTATAAACAGACAGTTCAGTGTGACCATCACAACTGTATGGAACACAATTTTTTTTGCTTGCTACTTTGCGGATAAAAAAAAGAGCTGCTGAAGTGGAGTGGTGAGTTAACTAAAAAAAACGCCAAGAAGTGAACACTGACATGTAGAGAGAGAGAAAGAGAAAGAAAGAGAGAGGGAGAAAGCTCGCAGGTATTAATAAAACATTCATGACTCCAGCTAGAAATGGATATTTATTACTAATGCTGACAATGAATGCGAATGAATGGGGCGATGACTATACTGACCACGAAACACACGCATGAATAAATGAATGCGTTTAGAGCTACAATTCTCAACACCAAAAAAATTTAGCTATAAATATATATACCTATATAATTCCTTGCTCTTCACAAAACTACCATTTTCTTCTCCAAAGGACGACGACGGCGACCAAGACCACGACGGTGATGATGATGATGATGATTATACTCGTTAAAACTTTAGATGCCTTTCACTAAAAATTGACTACAAGAAAAATTGCTCCCTTTCATTCCATTTCCCACTTGTTCGCTTTGTAAAGTACGCACACATTTTCTCTTTCCTTCTCTCTTTCTCCTTTTCAAGCACACAGTGCCATTGGTACTTGAATGCAATTCTCGGTTTTTTCTCCATGAAGTGTCCATCTCATTTTTCTGCTTGCTTTCATATTTACATATGATCTGTTTTTTTGGAACCGCTACTTCTGGTGTGTAGTTAGCTGGGATAAAGTTCAACGACTTTGTTACTACAGGGAATGCAATGCAGAAATGAAGAAAAATATTTATTTTTCTTGGTTCAAAAATTCCGTAATAGCAAATTTGTTCACATTTTTTTCTATATTAAATATTATGGTGAGTGAGCCGTTTTTTAAAAAAAAAGTCAAGAAAAAAAGGAGAAAGCCAACGAGCAGAAAAAACATAAATAGATATACAGGCATTTTTTGAGTACAAACGTTGTACAAAGTGCATACAAAGTGACGACTTCATTTTCAACCCAAAAAAATCTTTCTTTTTTTTCTGCACTCAGTCCAAAGAAAGTAGAGAAAAAAACTTTTTCTTTATGTTCTGCTTGTTATGGTGAAAGAAAGAAAAACAGAAAAACTAAACTAACCGTCTTTTTTATCATTTACTATTATTATCTTTGTTTCCACTGGGTTTAAAATAAATAGTGTATTTTTTAATATTTTCTCCTTGCTCAGAATGTAGTACATTTTGTGCATAACTTTCTTTTTCCAAAGTGTTGAAGCATTGCTTTGTTTAAGTTTATTATTACAGTAGACTTTTGCGTTTTTTGCTAAAAAGTGACACATACACAGTAGAACATGAACATTCAAAAAAATACATACACACATGCACATGGCTGGCTTTTTTCTTTGTTCAGTTTTTTAAACAAAATTTGTCGTTGTCATAGCCGCACCAAAATAGGTGCATACCATTTTCTCTCTTACATAACATGGCTAACTACCTCCATAATATAATATGTACAT
>JAHZMT010004184.1:0-20071 GCA_027743785.1 Sinhomidia bicolor
GTAGTAGCTAATACGATAAAAGAAATAAATGCGTATAAACTAATAAAATCTTCTTTTCTAACAAGACATTATCATCATCCTCATCAAGCAAAACCACACAACAACGTAATACAGCAATAGGAAATTGTATTGTTTGCTTATTACTTAAGCTTTCCTAAAAAAAATCTCGGAAATCTGTATGACGAATCTTTTTTTCCCTCTCATTGTTTCATATTCATGAATATCCTTACTTACACACGATACACACACACACACTCACCGACTCTTTCTCCATCTCCATTCAAGTGTTGTAGTCAAAATAATATTATTTATATGTAGACCGAGATAAAAGTGAATTAAGAAGAAAAGTCTCTTTTTTCCAAGTCAAATAGCTGGTTTTGCTGGCAATAAGAAAGATAGAGGGAGAGAGGGGGAAAGTCAGACACACGGAGATTCAAGGGAAGATATAATCAGAGTAAGTGCCAGTGACTCTGACTTGGAGAGTTTGGTTTGGTAATAGCAGAAGTAACAGTAGCAGCACAATCCCAGCTATTTACAATTCAATGTGACAGCTTTATTCATCTTAACCCTAGCTGTGTAGTGTTGTGTGTGTTTAGACTGTAAACCAGCACGTATGCATGGATGTACGTATGGGTAGGTATACATACATACAGACAAGTTTGCCCTTTTGAATAACCTTTTGTGTGAGTCAAGTAAACGATCCGGGGTGGATATTGTTATAATAATAATAACGATAATAGATATCTGTCAGAGAGCGTCACTACGACTTACTCACACACGAGCATAGTCTCAGTTGGAAAACCTCTTCTGGGCACCACCACCGAAATATTGCCAGAGAGAAGTCGAGGCAGTAGCAGAACAAGAGAGAAAAGTTGACTGTAATTGGTGGGTTGTGGTTCCATGAGCCGTCCCAAAAATAATACCCAAGGATTTTCTTGCGTTTTTTGGGAAGGAAAAAAAACACACAGCGACAAGTTGACTTGAGCTTCAGCTGTTTGGCTGCTGCAAGTGAGCTGCGCTAACACAGCAAGAAAATGTAATATGGAAAAGTAAGCGGAGAGCAAAGTGTGAGTAGAAAGTGTGGTGGTGGGTGTAGGTGTGCAATATTACATGCGAGTAAACTTGTCGTCATCATCGTCATATGAATTACGCAGTGTGGTTGTATCATCATCATCATCTCTATTACTGCCGCCAACAGGAAAGTACCACACGAAAATCCAAAGTAAAGAGGATAGAGAACGAGATTAGAATTTTGGTTGAAAAGATTGTCTTTATAGCTTTGTATACACGAGCAGAGAAGAATAATATTCAGTGCGACTCTTTTCCTTCCATTCCAGCAAACACACACAAAAAATATTCCCTTTTTGATTTTACACAAGAGTAGTGAGTGGTACATCAAAGAAGAAGAGAGCATAAAGTTGGAACGATTAGTGTTGTCGTCATTAATGCGAAACTTTTGAGGAACGCGTAATCGTGTCACAGTGCAAGTTTGTTTGACTTCTGGGGTGCAACTAGCTGAGTGAGAGTAGAAGAAGAAGTTTTTAAAAAACATGAGAGCTTTCTGATATTTGGCTCAGGTTGCCCCCGTATAATTCTTGTAAATTTAGTAAAGGAGAAAAGAAAGTACTTTTAAGAGTGCTCTTATTATTATTAAATTTTTGAAGTTTTTATCATTGAAAATCTTTTGCCAAATTTAGTCAAATAAATTATTTTGAAAAAATGGAAACGTTTTCCTTAGCTCCGTACACTCAATCCTCATTAATGACTATTAGTGACCTCATCAGCCAGCAGCAGTTACCGCCTTCCTTACCCGAAATGAAGCAGCATCAAACCCCCGAAGAATTTTTGGAACAGCAACACAGAAACTTTCGAGATTTTTCGTCATTTAGACCCGGCGGGGGAGGAGCAGCTGTTGCAGTTCCTCCTGCTTCAGTGATTCCCCAAAATGGGGGTGCAAGTGGAGTTCACACAATTTCGTCAAAAAGTCAACAGCAACATCAACAAGCTTCTGCGGCAGCAATGTACGCCAACTTAAGTTCAATCATGGCCCACCATCATCACCCCCATCATCCTGCGACATCGTTAACTTTACTGGGTGGAAGTGGCAGCGGAGGTGGACAACCACCCTCGGGAAGATTTCACCCGTACGCAAATATGTCATCTGCTGCAGCCAATGCAAAGCTAGCCATTAGTGCGCATCATCAATTAAACCAGCAGTTGAATAATTCAGCGTCATCCTCATTCATGGAAAATTACCCCAGTCACGGAAGTTCACGAGGGGCAAAAGTTGAAATGCACTCGGATAGTGGCACGTTATCAGACTGTGAGGATTCCAAGGGAGAACTAGACGTGGGCAGGGAAAGGTGTTCTTCTGTGAGTGGAGGAAGTGATAGTGAAAGTTACATTTCTCGTCATGATCGCTTCATGGGTGGAAGTCCACTTGGGGGTAAATTGTCGGCGGGAGAAACGGATGAAAATAATCGTCCCAGTGACATGGTCGGATCGTCTGGAGAAAAAATTTTGGGCAGTGGGGCAACCAACAAGCCATCTCAAGCTGGAGGTCCCGGTCCTGCTGGTGGTGAACGGAGTGGGGGTGGCGGAGGAAAGGGAAGAATCAGACTGCAGGAATTCCAGTGCCATCATCAGCGATACTGGCTGCATTTGAAGCTCAAAACTCACCCCATCAACCACCACAGATTACCAATGGCAATAGCTCAGGTGGACCCCAGCCGTCAGGTGAACACGGTAATGGACGAGGAGGAGTAGCTGCGCCCTTTCCCAGATTGCCCCCTACCACTGGATCTTCAACTGCAGGCCCGCTTCCAATGCCTTCCGCTTTGGTTTCACCCTCATCCTCAACTGGAGGTGGGGGAGGGAGTGGTGGTGGTAGCGGTGCTGGTGGAAATGGAGCGTCATCAAATAATGATAAAGCAAGGCCACCTTTAGGGATTACATTCCCTTCTCAGCCTAGTCAAAGTAGTGGAAATTTTAATAATAAATAGCAGAAATAAAAAGTATCAATGTATTTTTATGTAAAATGTTTCTCCATTAAAATAGTATTTAGACAAGCTATTAAAAAATAAAGCATTCAAAAAAAATTTTCAGTCAGTATAAAGAATTTTGGTCGAGCAATTTAATATACTAATCTGAGGGCTTTCCCAACAACTTATTTATTTATTTACTTGTTCAGTCACAAAATACTATTTGTCATTGCATCATAATTATCATCACCGTTAGCTTTCAAGTTATTAGTTGTTGTTTCCAAAATCAAGTGTCACCTGTCTTGCTCATATATCATATCTCGGCAACGATCTATCAACAAGCATGTAATTTGATATGATGCATGATACGAGTTCATCCCCCAAGGAAATGTTTTCTACCCAACAAAAAAACGGAAATTTTATGGGGAGAAAGTAAAAAAAGGCTGAGAAAAAGTCAACCCTAAAGTCACATCTCTCATTTTTCTAAATCAGCACTACGCATCTCTTTATTGCATACACACATACAAACATACATTTTCATGCCACCAAGACAATTTTTTTATATTGTACGTTTACCTCTAAAGAACAAAAAGCAATGATCAAATCAAACCCCAACCAAAAAAGAAGATCATGATATTTTTTTCGCGTTCCTTCCTTCCTCTCTACTCTCTCGTTTTACTCCCATAGGGAGTGTCACTCTTGCGACAAAAATCGATTAGATTTGTCCCGTCACCGTATATTTTCCCAGTGTACTTGCTGTCTGTCGTGTGTGACAAACACAAATTACCTAAAACTCACCAGACAACACCGACATGGGAAACCTCGTTCATCTGTAATAAATATCAACTTCAACAAGTCTTCCGGGCAATCGAAAATACGCCACGTTGCTTACACCGTTGTTGTTACAAACTGCTAATAAAATGGTACAAAGAATACTACTCCCGCTTTCTATTTTCTAAATTGACGTTGTCAGCACACAATGAACAAGCAAACACAGAGGAACATATTTATACATTATATATTTTTTTCTTATGATAAAATTTACGATTATATTAGGTATTTTACTTTTACTCCGAATTATACTTTTGAGTATTTCAGCTTCCTTTATACTACACATATCATACTTTTATTTTAAAAAGCGGAACATTTTCCATAATGATGACACGAGCACAGTTTATGGTTTGCAAGCGGTCGAGATAATTTCACATTTGTTACACTTGATCAGCACGATGACTTTTTTTTACTGCTTTCGCGTTACATTACGAGAACAAACTACAACACTGTAGCAAATTGTCATTTTTATTTCCTGCTCCTTTCGGTTGGACATACTTTGACTCTGTAAAGTAAATTTTCCTTCAATTCTAGGTTGCTATATAGCAAGCAGGTTAGATATTGTGTTTTGAATGTTGGCGTCACATAAAAGCTATACTAAAACCAGTACGAGAAGTCATTTGCTATGATTTATGATAAGTCGCACAAACGCTACGTTTAAAAACAGTACAAGTGAAAGTCAGCTTTCTCGACAGCCAGCAACTTATTCTGTCTTTTTGCAAAGCCATCATAGCATTTTACTTGGCTAGCTGAGCTAAAGTCAGTTTCTCACTCTCGTTCTATTTTTTAATNCACTCTCGTTCTATTTTTTAATAGTTATTTTTTCATCTTGTGACTACGTTTCTGACACTTTTTGATTTTAGCTGAGGATAAGCGGTAATAAATGAGATTGCTTTCTTGCGTAACTGCGTTCTCGTTTTCATTTAAAGTCATCGTTCTTTCAAAACTGAATTAAGATAACAAAAAGAAGGACGCAGAGAGACAATGATAATAATAATAATGATTACTGTATATATTTCAACCAGAACAAGTTCATAATTTAATGGTTTCTTCTTTGCTGTGTAAAAACAAAAGGCAATATTACAACATTTCTACAAAGCTATACTTTAAATATTATCATAATTACGAATATTGCAGACGGGGGAACATTTACAGAAACCTCCATAAAAATTCGTTTTCCTTACGGAGTAATATTTCAAAAAATATATAAAATAATACAAGTATAATTTCTCTTTCATTTAAATACCAAGTCTACTTATAAGCATCTATTCATCCGTCCTTTCTCGGAACAGAGTATTCATTTTATTTTATTTTTTCTGTTCCTTTTTTCTTCAAATCTCACAAGGGACATTTTCATAAAACTACATAGTAGTAAGTATCAAAGTGTAACGTACAAGAAAGGAAAAATATTATCATCATAAAGCACTTTTATTGTGGCGTGTCGGTCGACTAGCTTTTGAGACTTATTATAATGATCAGAAGAGGAAATATTATTGAGAGTATATATATTTTTATGATTTTGTTGTACGCAATTCCATAAAAGAAGGCACACACTATACCATATATACTTACTTTATTTTGTGTGTGCGGTGTGTGAACAGGAAAAAGGATGCATCTTTACCATTTTTGTATTTATAACCATCTTCCTCATTATTATTATTATTATTACCATTACGATTTTATTTGACTTACTAAACATCCTCATGTTTCCTTTGGGAAAGCATTCAAAAAATACATTATTATATTGTATATAAAGAGATAGATGATATGATGACACGGAGAGATCTATTAGTATTAGTAAGTTATTCACTTGAGTTATTCAGTCAAACCCGCATACACACACACATGCACGCAAAAGCGGGCAGGCATATAGAGACAAATACAAAGACAAACTGCTAAGTGAAACGATTCACTTGTCCGTGTGTGTATGTGTGGAGTTGAATGGAGTAAAAGAGAAAAGCGTGAAAAGTAAACATGAAGCGATTATTCATGCACTGGGGTGGAAGTAATAGGATTGGATGTGCAAGGGTAGAAAGTTACAACAGTAAACGGAAGAGAAGAGGAGGGAACAAGGAGAGGAAAAGGAAGACAAGTTTTGTAGCTCATGATCATCATGTCTCTTCTCTCTCTCTCTCTGTGCTCTTTATTTTTTATATTGTGTGGCTTTGCCAACTTGAGAGATGTGAACAGAAAAAAGGCAAACTGATGCCTATGTACTCGTATAAATGGACTTGTACAGACAGCTAGAAAGAACAAGGCAAAAAAATTGTTAGTAAGGCTGTAACAGTATTATGAGGTTTTGTGAGGAGAAATAGAAAACCCCAACAAACTTTAAATGTTTTCTCCCAACTCCCATCACTGCTTCTCTACTTCATACTACTAACTTAATCAACATAATCACAAGCATGACATGGTACGAAAAAAAGTTTTGGTATTATTATCCATTTAGAATGCAGATACATTTTTTTGTATGGAATATCATGGATATAGATCATATCAATGAATAACAAATTAGGCGTGTCAGCAGAAAAATCATTCTAAGTTGTATTTTTTTATATATTTTTAAAAATAATTTTCTCAACTTATAATATTTTTTACTTATAAAAAGTTGGCACTTACAATGAAATAAATGCGTATTACTATCAAACTGTAAGCACGCACTTTAAACTAGTTAAGACTACAATTCAAACTCAAAAATAAAAAAAATTCGAACAGTTAACACGAAATAAATGCGTATTACTATCAAACTGTAAGCACGCACTTTAAACTAGTTAAGACTACAATTCAAACTCAAAAATAAAAAAAATTCGAACAGTTAACAGGAGATTTGTGTATTAGAAACTTTCAAAATAGTCTGCCACCGCTAATGTTTTCTAGATTTCTTTTTACTCTTTTTTGTTTTGCTCTTTTTCTTCTTCGCTTTCTTCGACTTGTCTTTATCAAGCAGACCACCCACATAAGCCGAAGTGGCTGTTGTGGTAGTTGTACCTGTTATGGTGCTATTGCCTGTAGTGACTGTAGAAGGATCGCGAACTTGTCTGCCATAAGGGTTGGGATAGGCCACAGGTTGAGGTCGAGCGACTGGAAAGTTAGCTGGCTGAGTAGGAAGAAGTGTAATGGGCTTGCCTTGCTGACTCTGTGGTGGATTTGTTTGATAAGGCTGCTGAGGATTATAAGCCGTCTTATTAAGAACGTTGTTAGCAGGGTTAACAGGACCGTTAATAGGAGCGTTATTAGGAGCGGTATTAAGTACAGTATTGAGAGTGGTATTAATCGCGGTACTGAGAGGGTTTAACTGCGGTTGCGTTGGTGGTGGTGGCGACTGCGAGGGAAGTAACGTTAAGGGCTTAGCTTGTTCTAGGGGAGGATTTTGAGGTTGAGAATTTCCTGATTGATCAATAGAATATACTGTAAACCGGAATTACATGTAAAATATTACATATTGTTTTAAAAATTTCAACATATAAATATTCTAATAATAAATAATAAAAAATAAGCCAAACTACGTGGTTATAAATGTACAGATTTTTATTTCTCCCGGGTTTGAAAATTCAGATACTTGTAATTTAGCCTTTTCCGTTTGTTCATTCGGGTTTACTGAACCTGGACTGCAAATATAACAGAATTGTCAAAATTAATTTACTTTTCGTTACTTTTTATCGAATCGATTTTTATAAAAGAAGTATTAACTGACTTTCCACGGCTTTTTTCTTTCTCTTTCAACAATTTGAGGACCGCATCGTTTTTCTTACTCGGCTTGGGAAAAGATTTGAATCCCAGGTTTCTCATTCTTCGCAAATTACACACATTTTTTATCATAAGCGTGACGATAATTGGTATAATCAGCAAATGTACGTAGAAAAGTGTGAAGTATGTGTTTTTCTTTTTATTTATAAACACAATGAAAACAGCAGCGCCATTCCCATATACTGCAAATGTTGCAAGCATGAAAATGATCCAGAGCACGCACACACGAATACTACAAGTTAACTATAATGTATTATGAAAATCAGAAAATTAACAGCAATTATTTTTTAACATTGAGTAACCAATAATAGATATTAAATTAGTATCTTCTGGCCGTGTACATTTTTTATACAGCAGCTCACCGAGGCGGCGGTCGCACAGGCAATCATGTCCAAAAGAAAAGTGCTCGCAAGAACGTAGCGGATTTTTATGTTGTTCTTGATTTTTAAATTAGCTACATCAAAATGTTTTGAAACAACATGAAACTTTTGAAAAGAAATTTGTTCAAATCAATTTTTGTACATTTTTATAATGTACCTGGTATTAGGAGAGCCTCTATGTCTATTTTTTCATAAAATAAATATTTTTGCTCATATCCCACAGGGTACTCCTTGAAACTTTTAATGGACCATGGGAGGCCAAAAATGCCTAATATCTTAGAATTAAAACGTTACAGTTAATTTAAAATGGAGTTATATAAATTTGTGCAATAATAATTAGCAAATGAAATGTAAAAAATACATACTGCCACATGAATACAAACCAGAATCCCGATGACAATGTTAACTTTACGAAACTTGGCGTATATGGGTAAAGAATAGATATCTTCCTCTTCTTGGCCGTAATGTAAATCTGGAACAATGGAAGCTGTCGTGGAGCTAACTGTCGGTGGAACAACAACAACAATATCTGGAACAGCTGAGGAAGTTGGAGCGGGATGGACAGGTGCTGCCATTTAAAAATATAACTAGCCATTTTGTTTGTCATGCATAAAACCGCTTTTTTATCATTTCTATGAGAAGTCATAAACAATAAATTTTTAAATAAATTATTATTTACTTAACTTAATTACATGACAAGAAAATTATTTTATTTTGAATACGGAATTACGCTCTGAATGTTAAAAGTTGCTTAGCATATTTTCTAACATATTTCCATACCTGGATACCTGCTGTCTGTAAGTAACAGAGATATTTTCTGAGGTAGGCTTCAAAAGCATTATAATTTGGTATCATCATCCTCATTGTCCACCTGGCGTTGGTATAAAAAGTTGTAGGTAGTACACAGGTAGCTTTCATAGCCTAAAGCACTTTGCTCCTTGACCAAAGTTAAACTCATTGTAAGCTGTATAGAGGGCAGCGACTATTAGTTTCAGTTGAAGTTGCTAGGTTTAGACAAGGTTTTCATCATATTATTTGATTATTTCATATGTTTGAAAAGTGTTTGAAACAATATACATATGTATTGCATACATGTATATATTACTTCATGTATATTAGATTGGATTCTTTGGTCAAGATCTGCACTCTGCAGATACCTTCTCTATTTCTCACTACAATATATCTACCATTTACATTGCATTGTACAATTAAATATGTGTACTTAATATTTAATTGAAATCCCAATCCGTCCATTTCGACATCTCTCCAGAAAAACAATCCATCTCCCATTGTAGACATTTTTTTGACTCTGTCAGTCGTCCATTCCTACAAAACGACGAAAATACATCACGTCGTATTTGACACCACAAGACAAACTCAATCATTTTCTTGCATTTTCTAATCAAGCATTTTGACAATATCCATCATGCTCATTCTCTATCATAGTTGATCTTTTGCGTAACGTTCAATAGGCTAATATTACACTACTGCTTTTACTATTGTTTGCCTACTCTGCAGGAATTCATACCTATGCATATTTAAAATGAGAAAAACCTGACAGATATAAGCGAGCATCAAACAGCATTGCTATATATATCTTTAACTTAAAACATACACACAATTTTTCTATTGTTTCACATCGCTGCAGTTGGTTTTAATTTTAATTGTTTTGTCACTTTTTTGCATTCATTTATAACATCAAAATGCTTGCTTTTTACTGCTCGTGCGTCTCCCAAGAACAAAAATATTATTATTCCGACTGTCTAAAAGGAGATGCCGAGAGTCTGACACAAGATATGCCACTGTCATAGTTTATGATAGAGCACATGGCAAGAGCTGTCTGATATTCAGACACAAAGGCAGTGACGACGACCGATTGCTTATAGTTTTTTTTCAAATAATTCTTTCTTATTTTTCTCATATCTTTAAAACAGTGTAACGTTGTACACGAATGAATGCAATACAACGTAGGCGCTAATGTTAGTTCACTTTTCTGTCCTGTTGTATTTATATTCACAGCTGTCCAGCTGAACTTCGTATATTGTAAAAATCCTTTTTTCGTTCTTTCTCCCATTGGAAAAATTTTCAACAAAGAATGACCAAGCTTTTTGAACAAACAGCCAACCAACTGCAGTAACAATAATAGTCCATTGTTACATCTCTCCTCATACTTACATCCAGTTTTAGTGTAATTTCACCTGGACTGAATGCAACTCCCTGGAAGGAAACATCTTGTAAGGTAAAGAATAAAGGCCATGGAAAAAACAGCACGAAAAGTAGAGGAGAAGAGAATGCAGTTTTATTCCTTTGCTGTAATAATGCATTGATGATGATGACGATGATGTGATGGCACAGCTGGAGCTCAACATCACTTCGACATCATGCATGTCTTTTTGAAAAAACTGTCACTTGCATTGTACCATCTGGCAGCATAGCAGCAGCAGCAGGGCTATTCCATTTCATCTTTTTAAGGTCTTCTATTTTTATATACATGCATACCTACATAGTTTCTCCAGAGAAATAAAATGAAATTTTCTTGTAGGCAAAGGACCTTTTGTGCCTACTTCAATACAATATTAGGTACCCTTACTTTTATAAGAAGACGTATTTCAAATCTTTTAGAATTTTATATTCTCTTCTCCTATTACTCTGTCCATAATAATAAAAGAGGAACACGATTATGATCACCTTCGTCATCATCATCATCCTCTTCTTCATGACCGTCTATTTCTTTTTTTAAATGATTCTCTTTTTCTTTCTCAAGTGCTAGAGAGGCATTTCATTTTGTACCATGTCAAGGGATTATATTGTTTAGGTGGAAGATGTATAAGGTCAAAGGGCATTGTTCTATGTACACTTTTGTTGATGAGTGACGCATGTAAAGTACGATGGTGGTGGTGGTGTAAGCTTAACTGAACTATTTGATGCCTGAGTTTTTTTTAAACATCACCAAACTAAAATCAGTTATTCAGTACACCAATCAAATCTTCAACTATTTTCTTTTTTCCTATCATTATTATTATTACTGCAGCCCATCAAATTCAAATATGCACACACATGCATTATTAGACAAAATGAAAATGCATAAATATATCTGGACAAAGAGAAGTCTTGACTGGAGTTTTTTGGATGTTGGATGGCATGGATGGATGCAAGTTTTGTGGATGATGAAAATGGACAAACGAGCTGGCATTATCATAATGCGTTTTTTAAATGAGAACCTTTCCTCTTCCTCCCTTCCCTTTTGCTAGTAAGGCTTGCATGCTTGCTTATTATGTGTGCATCATCATCACCATCATCATCATCATCAAAGCGTACAATACTTTTACTACCGGCTTACCTACCAACCAGCTCTTTTTTTTGTAAATGAGTTTTGAATTGCAGGTTTCAAAATGTAAGCTGAAACCAATGTATACCATATATACCTATTATATAAACACGAGAATGGAAAAAGTGTATATACATATATAATCTGATAGTGTTGTTGCCTACTGGAACGTTTTGGGTGGCATCATTGCACAGTAAAAAAAGAAAATACAGTTTATATTTTTTTCTCTCTATATACAGATGAACCATTCGTTGAATTAACTTTTTTGAATGTAACGATAATGACTGCGTGCTACATGGTATTTTATTGTGAAAAAAGTAATGTATATAAGAATACTAAGAAAAGGAATCCTTTTTTTCATGCTGATATGCATGTATATGTGCTTGGTGTCTGCGTGTGTGTGTATATATAATCATAATCGTCTTGTGTACTTTCCTCCTCATCTTGGGTCCATTTCTAGGGTAAGCTGACATAACAAAGCACTACTACATTGCTTCCCTCTTTCCTTTTTCTTTATTTAAAAAAACTTTCTATTCATTCGTAGTTTTTTCGTTCCTCACTAATAATGTATACCTTTGGCGCAAAAGAACTATAACGATGATAATAAATAAAATTTGACGAATAAAATAGCCTCATTAGCTATTATGTTACTTTTACCTTCTTTATTTTTTACCCTTTGTAAAAAGTGGTGGTGCTGTTGATTGTAAGGTAAGGAGGATTAGCAGAACGCTACTGGTTTGTGTGCTACGTTCGTTGTTGTTCCAGTTTTGAATGAGCTTGTGTGTGTGGTAATGCGGTACGCAGATGGAGGATGGAGTGTACAGAAATAGGGAAGAAAGGATGCATGTATTTTATTATTGCTTCTTTTGTTAAAGAAAGGAATTTTTCTTTGTTGGGGCAAATGGCGCGGGGGTTGTTAATACTAATTTTATTTTTTTCTTCCTGGATCCTCTTGGAAAAAAGTTTTTCAAGTAAGTTTTTAAACGGATGTACAGTGTAGTTTCTAGCCGCAAAAGAGTATAAAGTTGATTCGTCGATACGCATAATAACTTTTAAATCAGTTGAAAATTTGATGTTTCTATTATGAATCTTTAGATGACTTTTTAAAAAAATGTATTTGCATATTTTCTACATGTGATTTGATGACGAGTGAGCGACCCTCGATCACGATAATAATGTGAGTACATAATAGTTGACATTGATGTAAGTTTTTATTCCGTAAACAAAATGTTTATTTCATCTCAAAAGTAGCAACGTTTTTTTGAATACACATTTATAAATAATTTCAATGTATCACATTAAAATATAATATATTTAATGGCACTTTTTTATAATTTGGCCCTTTTTACTACCATCTTTTTCGAAATACGTCGAGATATGTATCGAAACATGCATAATACAAAAAAAATAATTTAAATCGAGATAACAGAACGTAGTAGAGAACGAGATTTTTTTCAAGCCTCTACGATATTCTTATATTTTTTGAGTATTCTAAGGCAATCAATTAATATACTATCTTACACTACTTACACAGTACACACTATATACACGAATCTATTTTTAAAACACTTTTTTGTACATTATAAAACTTACTACTACTTTCTTACACAAAAAGTCAACAAAAAATAAAACATCTTTAGGAAGGGTAACAACAACATTTTAAAATACACCCATTATAATATATGTGTCAGGTTAAAAAAATCTACAATTGCTTAACACATTTTTTATTAAGTACTGAGTCTCTCAATTTTCTCTTATCTTAAATACCTACTCATTTATAAACATTTTATATCTACATTTTTTATAGCGTAATATTGATTACTACAAGTTACTCTCACATTCTCAATAATAATATAGTAGTCAAGTAGCATTTTAAACTGCTGAAATTTTTGTTGGTTGCATCTGAAAATCATCTCATAAAATAGGCAGTAACATGGCAGTTGACACAAAAATGTCACTGAGAACATCAAATGAACATAAAATAGCTCAGCTATTATTATTACTAACAACTGTAGTAACTAACCACGATGCATGCTACTATACATTGCCGCCACCGTTGCTTTTGTGCTCAGTGCTCATCACCAAAGACAGACACAAACTTGTCAGGGACAACAGTAGTAGCGATAGTAGATGTCTACAGAAAAGGACAAAATAACTAAGTAAGAACTAACTAGAGTCAAGAGACAATATCATAAATGCATCAATCGTCAGACACTCAACTTGCCTTAACGGATAAAAATGTTACTTTGGTTTGTACAAATAAAGAAAAAAAACAGGTATTGTATTGTATTATTATTAAATGTATTGATGGTTGTTCTGCGTCGAATGCATGACCATTTGAATGAAAATTTCACTTTTTCGTTATGTTGATAATAATAAACAAATGTATATTTAACCTGTGAGAAAAGGGTTGAACTTTAGCGGTAAAGGATAAATAGGGGCTTGGTAGTGGTGGTGGTGGTGGTAGTGTCTGTGGTTGTTGCGGTATGAATATAAGGGATGAAAAAAGAAGAAGAAAAGAATAACAGCAGTATCTAATCAGACTACTGTCTCAAGTTCTTTATGGAATAGGTCTAATTGGTCTCGACACTTTTTATGAGAGGTAGCTGTCAGCGGCTTTTGCTGCTCCTGTCGAGGTATCATATCATAAAATAATAAAGGGTGTTGCTTTCTCGAAGGTGGTGGTTGAAATCTGGCAGTTACTGCTGAAATATCAACTACACCGCCACAAGTATCAACTTTGGTAGAAATAGTGTTGTTGGCGGTTGATAATGTGGGCACTGGGTTTGTAGCAACAACAGCTGCAGGAACAGTGACACTAATGCTATTTAAAACTTCGACATTACCATTAAAATTATTATTATTATTGCTTGCAACAGCAGCAGTAGCAAGCTCCTTTGCTGGAGGTGAGGCGCCCCGGCCTATGGGCCTTTGTCTTTTTTCAAGCTGTCGGAACTTTTTTTTCTTTGAAATGGGTTTATCACATGCGGATTTGTGTTTAAAGGGAATGATGACATTTGTAGCGGTAGTTGGATTTTTTGAAGCAGTCATTGATGACAAGAGTGTCAACCCTTTGTCATTTTTACTAATACCCTGTTGAAGATGATGTTGGTAGGTGGCGTATCGACGAAGGCTGCTGTCGCCACCCCCACCACCATTGCTATTTTTACCAGTTTTCTTCTTCATACTGTTTTCTTGTTGTCTAGAACTCTGTTGAAGTGGGTGTTGGTGCGTGTCATTACAACCGCTACTGCTATTGCTGTTAATGTGACTGATGTTGTTAATGGCAAAAGTACGTGGATGACTGGCCATTAGCCAAGTTCTTACATACTCCAAACCAGTAAATTCTTTTGGGCATTCTTGTTGTTGGCTACTAGTAGTACTACCACCAACACCACCGTCATCACACCCTCCTTGGCTCGATTTATTCAAGGTGGATGCTGCCCAAATGAACTGACTTAGCTGAGTTGGTTTTGGCTGGTGATACTGCTGCTGCTGGTTTTGATGCTGGTAATTATGATGTTGTTGATGATGTTGATGCCATGTGTAGGTAACCGAGGAAAAGTGTGTTGATAGAGACTGGCCGTCATCCTCTACTGGATTGTTGTTTGTTGTGAATTCAGTATCAGACGGGTAGTCTGTCGTGTCGGAGTGTGCAGGTGTGTTCAGATAAGGGCAATCTGAGACAACTTGGTGAGGCAAGCTTCTCGAATGACGATGATGATTTTGTTCCTGCCAATTTTGCATCATAACAAGATTATTTATATTATTGGCTGCACTACTAAAGTGACAATCTACAATCTCCGGTAGATGCTCATCGACAACCAATTTCAGTGGATCTACACAGTTGGTCAAAAGAGGATCGTGATTTTCCAGGCATTTGGCACAAAGAATTTTAAGCTTTTGACTTCCTCCTTTTCCACCACCACCACCTCCGGCTGTTCGTCTCAGCTCGCTTGCTTCTGACAGCCTAACAACTTGGTGATGAGGATCATTGTTACTATCCGTGCACGCATTACTTCTGCCACTTTTGCTATTGCCGCTGTTCCTATTTAGAGAATTCTTCCCTGGTGCATTTTCACCCTCGCATATTAAAATCCCATAAGAGTCGTCGATCAACTTTTCGTAAATGTTATTATTATTATTGCTTGTTCCACTCGCTCTTGTTGGAAGAACATTTTCATCGTCACAAGCATTAAACAGAAGCGGAGACAATCCACACGGCTTTCTATTACTACTCTTTACTCTTTCCGGGCTAGGGCTTCTTTTATCCACTTTACACAAACACCTGCTCACAGTCTTTGAATCAGAAATTTGGTGATGTGGCGGAGGGTAGTTCACTATCACTCTTGATGCTTTTTTAATTTCCACAGGGGTTGAAGCTCGAATCTCACAAAGTCCATCGAGGGATGTGAGACTGGCTCCGTCGGATAAATAGGTTTTGCCCGTAATTTGGTTGCGTATCCGACGATGAGATGCCCCTTTCTCCTTTTTAGCTTGCTCAATTGGATCAACTTCATCATCATCATCGTCGCAGTCGTGTTCATTGTAGCTACTGTACTGGTGGTGGTGGTTATGATTGTAAAGCTGAAAGCAGGGATGAGTTTGCTGCTGTTGCTTCTGGACTATTCCCGTTATTGCTCCAATGTCCAAAGGAAAAGGCTTTGAGTAAGCAACTGGAGTTGAATTTGCACTTCTGGCTGCTCTTAGCAATAGCGCGTTTGAAGCAACCGGAGTCCGACTTTTCTTTTGCTTGTAGCTTCTACTCGTTCCTCCTCCGCCGGCTCGACCTTCAAAGAAAACTACGGAAAAATCACGGTTTCCCTCGTTGCTGTCAGGATTCCGGTTGTTGTGAAGATGATGATGTTGATGAGGTTGTTGCCGTTGTTGTTTTGGCTGTTGGAGCTTCCTACTTGTCCGGTTTGACTCTTCCGTTTCCTCTGATGCTGCTGCTGCGATGTTGGCCGACGTGTTATTTCCCAAATCAATGTACTTCTCTGGGCAATAAAATAATCTGCTCCCGTTTGTTGCTACTGCTGCTGCCACTGCAGTTGGCTCTGGCATTACCAGCGTGTTCGTGTTTCGACTATTTGAGGAGCCAGTACCACTGCCATTACTATCATTGCAGCACGTCTCTGGAAGCCAACTTATCGGGGATTTTATGGAAATTGGCATGCATTTATTTGAATTAGTTGGCATTGCTTGATGTTGCTGCTGCTGCTGGTGGTGGTGGTGCAGCCGCGTAGAAGAAGATGATGATAACTTGAAAGATGATATCGCCACTCGGGGTTCCCCTTCTTCAACTTCTCCATCCCCTTTCACGCTTTCACGGTCCTGTGAAAATGATAAAAAAATGTATTAAATAAAGTGGATTTTGTGCACCGAATGAATTCTAAATATTATGCAACCCAAAAAGGCTTACAATTCCACATTGCCCCTACTACAAAACCAATACATTTTTTTCAATGAATTTCAATTTTTCAAGATTTGCTCTCAACATTTTGCTGACAAGTGGTATGATTTCCCATCCATTTTAATAATAAGTGCTAAGCTTCCAGTAAGAAATAACTTGCTGTTTAGAAAATGAAAAATTAAACTCCCGTTTTAATCTTCTCGATAGAAATCAATGCATAAAAATAAGCTACACCAACCAGGACTACTCCCTACATACAAAAATTGATACCCACAAAAAACACATTCAATTTTTTTCCTATAAAATTCCTTCCAGTAGTAAATACTGTGTGTTTGCTCATGATAGCACACAAATTATCATATTCTTAGTTTCAACAAAATGCCTCCAAGCTCACAACAGCAGTAAAGGTTTTTTTTACTTCTGTGAAATTGTAAAACGAGCATGCTGATGATGCTGATGAGAAAGGTAATTATTTACCTTACTCCACCACCACTACCACCATCATCATCTTTTTTTACTTAACATTTGCATTAAATAAAAACTACACGATAATATGATGGTGATGATAATACATACTTGTTGTAAGCCTTTAGGCTAGGCCACAGAAAAGGATGATAAGATATACCTACACTTGAACAAATTATGAAATACATGAGCATTCTCATGTTGACGACGACGACGACGATGATGATGGCAGTAATGATGATACGTTCATAAAAATCTCTTAGAAAAAAAAGAAGAGTACACAGTAGCCAAAACACCACGAGCTGAGTACCATCATCTATGTGAGTATTACATAAATGCATATAATGCAATAATAACAATAATCACAGTGAAAACTGCTTTTCCTCTCTACTACTTCTCTTTTTTTTATAAAATAAAAACTTGTAGTATAAGAGGATTGAATAAAAAAGGCAATGTAATGTGGTGGTAGTAGTAGTGGAGGAGCATCAATCTCAAATCTGAAAATGACTCTGTGATAATGCCGTAATGATAGGGTGGCTGTGAAATATACGATGATTACTTGTTCCACTCCTCATCGCGCGCACACGCATAATCATTTTTGTATCTTGAGCACCACCACCACCAACAGTAGACATATATGTAGCTTGTATAAAACACATAAAAATTTATATGAAATTTTATAAACCTAACATTACTTCAACTAGCACATAAATTCTCGGTTTTCTTGATTCATTCCAATTTGATTCATATCTGCTGTGGGATGATGATGATGATGATTATAATAGCAAATGGTGTATTAAAAAATGAAATTTACATATAATGATTTAAGGCAGTAGCACATCAGCCACTTGTACTAACTTGCTTACTACTATTTCATAATTTTCATCATCCTCCAAAGTCCAAGTATATAATCTTAAATACCCTTTCATTTGAGATAGAATAATAATATATATTTTTATCATAACTTTCTTCTTCTTTTTGTTTCAGTTTGCTGGTTTGGTACAAAAAGGAGCGCCTATACAAGCCTTAGCGGCGGCAGTGATGATATAGTAGCAAGCATCGGTTGTGTCGGTCGGTCGGCGCGGTGGTGGTGTATCATAATCTTTCCATTCACGGCAATTTATATCGCGTTAAAATCCCATAACTTGTACATCAGTCAGTCGTCTTGTCAAGAAAACTCAACAAAGCATGAAAAGAGAGTGAGACAGAGAAACCGATATTACTTAGAAAAGACAATGGAGAGAGAAGTAGTAAAAGTAAAGTGATTTTTGTACATATTTAGCAGCAGTGGAAAAAGGTGGAGTTGAAATGGAGTCATATTTTTTGTCTTCTCTCATTTTTAACCCTAACTTGAAACACATTAACAGTGTCTGTTTAGGTATTTTGCTTTTAATGTTTTCACGTTTTTTGGTTATATGGATTCTCTAAAAATTTTACATTTTTTTCTACAAAAAAAATACGCACTTACACTAACATTTTTTTGTAAAAGGATAAAATGACCAAAAAAAGAAGTGGTGGTAGTAATGGTAAAATATATATACAAGATATTATTATTATTATTTTCAGCGAAAGAGACTGATTGCTTCAAATGGAGAATTTTTGCGGCAGAGAGGAGGTGGTGAAACTAGAAAGGTTCAAAACAAATTACCTGTCTCCTCATGCCTTCCTCTCCACACAATAAAAATGTTTAAGCTCGTCAGTCACTCTTCCACCACTACCATCACCGGTACGTTCCCAATATCCGACTATCCCATTATTAGATCATACTGAACAAGTATCCCATAAAACGATCACCACTCTTTGCAGTCCTGTTTTCCGATCACTATGCTTAATCGTCCCATTCCTCGACCAGATTAAGTACCCAAAACTGTTTTATGACTTTAAGGAGTTTAAACCTTTGAAAGTCAAGAGTATGAACATGCCTTATGGAAGTAAATATTAATTTAAACATAACTCAACTTACATCATGGTATATGTAAATGCCCTACATACATGCTATTGTGTTACAGACACTTAACTTGTCTTATTCGAAACAAATACGTAATTTATATTTTACTTCAAAATATTCACGCTTTTGTTATATTTTGTATATTAGAACGCTTTACACTTCTTAAACCAATTCCAGTATGTACTATGTCGTTAATGTCATTTATAATGCACAAAACAATTTCAATTAAACTTTTTTGTGGACAATGGGCTAATAGTGATGTGTTTATGAGTTAAGATTGATGTGCTAATTTATATCATCTAGTCCATTAACATAAGTTGATCTTTGATTATAGTGAATTATTCAAGTTCACTGTCGGTAAAGGTAATATACTTCCCCATGCATTCGTAGTAAAGCTTCATAGTAAATGCATAGCATATAATATGCAGTAGCATCTCCCTACATTCATAGTTTAATCTCCCAGTAAATCCATACATATATTGTAAACCACGATGCTAGTTGTGTTGAATAAAATTTAGATTTAATGTATAAGACATATTAGTACTCAAGACTTTTAAATGTTTTATTTCTGAAAGTCATAAAACTGGTTTGAGTACTTAATTTGGTCGAGGAATGGGACGATTAAGCATAGTGATCGGTAAACAGGACTGTAAAGGGACGTGGGACGTGATCGATTTTTGGGATACTTATGCTCGGTGATCTAATAATGGGTCGATCTACCAATGGTACCCAATCACATCACCACCGCACCACCGGTTGTGTGGAAATACCCGACCCAAGTTAATACAGACCAGTCTCGTCTACCGACCTCGCGATCGGATTAAAGGATTATAGGATTAAGTAAAAACAATTTTAAGTAAAAAGTATTTTTCCTCGACCTGCCAAATAATATATATTTATTAAAGCATGTGTATTGAACTCATCAAATGCATATTTCGTAAACAAGTATGCGCAGCAATGAATTAAAATATAAATCGC
>JAHZMT010004185.1:0-18283 GCA_027743785.1 Sinhomidia bicolor
GCCAAATTTACAATAAAAACTTTAGAAAGTGGAGGTGACTCCGAATGTCAGCACATTGAAATTAATGCTTTCTCAAAAAAGTAACTTTCACTTTTAAATGTGGAGTAGTGTATAAATGACCTTTCTAGAATTTAGGCAATAACCATTGAAATAAATAAAAACTCCTACGTATTTACTTGTAGCACATGCACAAGCAGGGTTTTGTATTAAACTACCCCAGACAATTATTCAAGTGATTTTGTAGAAAAGAGGAAAGAAGAAAAGAGAATATTTTTTTCTAGACGCACACACACTGGGAGAAAGGGAATTCAAGAGAGGAAAGGGAAGCCCGTAAAGAAAGCAAAAGCGTTTTTTTTTCTTGTATAAAAATGTAAAAGTTGCAAACTAATTGCTTCCTACTCGCCTGTTGTTGTGTGATGTAGAATGATTAGGAGGGCAAATAGTGACTTTCTCTTTGCCTTTGCATTCCCATAAGAGCATTACCGAAACATTTCGCTGTAAGGAGAAGCAATAAGATTTCTCTCTCTCTACTTGTTCTGCCTATAGCGTGTGTTCGTTGGTGGTACCTACTCTTTCGACATTAAGACGAGAGAGAGAGAGAGAGACCTCGTGTTAAGCGTATAAATGAGTGAACACCAAGCCCTCACATTGCAAAAAACAAGCGAGGAGATGAATACGATGAAAACTGAGATTTTTTCCTAAAAATTATAGCAGCACTAAACTAACGCCACCGGTTACATAAAATGAAACAAGACGGGGGCATCCACCCCATCTTACTAGCAGACTGCCATAAGCCATTTAAAACTCTAACTCGAGGCACGAAAACTCCAAGTTTGTATGTCCGTCGTATTACCAATGTCTTAGTCGTTGAGTGTATACTTATTATATGTCTTAATGATGTTTTTTCCAGCACCAGCACCACCACCACCATCATCATCCTCATGCTCCTCTTTCTTACAAAAGACGTTAGCCTTAGCTGCTCAACGCACAAGCAGCACAAAACGTTCTTCTTATAAATAGAGAGGGAGGAAAAAAAAGTCTCGTAGGAAGATAATGAGAAAAAATGCAGTAATCTCTGGGGGCTATAATATCTACCCTATATTTTAATGGATTCTTTTAAAAGGGAGTTTTGATCCTTTAGTGCTGTACATGCACTGTTGGCTGGCACTGCTGATGCTTTATTCATATAAATTATTTTACAAGTCTTTCCTAAAAAGCTGACTTCATAAAAATCTAAGTCGACTTAATCTTTTTAGCAGAAAAAAAGACAAAATACTTCAAGCTGAAAATGGGAGGAACCATTACGCAATACATGTTTCCTTTATAGTCTTTACCCTTTAGATATACAAAAATAATAACAACAACAAGAGAGAGAGAGAGAGGGAGAAAAAGAGAGAAAGAAAATACAGTAAAAGTGGTTCTGGGCATATTAGGCAATATGTATACTGACTTGTATAAGGAAACACAAGGCATATATAATGAAGGTGTTTTTTGTTGATGTTGTGTAGTCATTGACTTTGTGTCATTAAAGCAGTAAAAAATTACAGTCAATATGCCCACACAAAATAACGCCATTTCTTTGTATTATATACGTATACCTACGTAATATTTGATAACTACCTATAAAAAGCAAAACACACAAAAACGAAATGTTTATCATACCTTGTGATAATATAATCATCTATTTTCATTGTATCATCTTTTTTTATCTCATCATGAGAGAGAAACATTGAAAGTTTTCAAAACAGATATCGAAAACGAGCTTGCTGCTGCTGCTTTCTCTCTTCTTTTTTCCTTTGTCGATGATGCCATTTTGCATGCAACAACTTGTCAACGACAAAACTAGTAAAATTCAATGATGGCATTTTGAAAAGCAAGGAAGAGCATTATAAAGATGAAGATAGCTGTGTATATATGTGTGTGTGTCTGTATGCTGTTGTTGATATATTATAAAACAACGTCAAGTATGAAAATAACTTCTCAATTCAACTGTCAGCATCATCAAGATTACACGGTAGGGTTGCTTGCTCCCTTGTTCGCTTTCACTTTCTCTCTGCTGGTGCTACTACTACTGTTTCTCACCCTAAAATTCTGCTTGTTATATAAATGGCAGGCAGCACAGTGTCCAATATGATGCTTGAGTGGTTCGTTCAAAGAAAATCGTTATTCACTTTTGAAAAAAAGATGATAATGTCGTGTGACGAAAAGGATGATGATGATGATGTTGATGGGGATGAAGATGCGATGGTGTGCTGGTGCTGCTGCTGTCTTTACTCCCACAGAGCAGAACAGTGCAAAAGAAAGATAGATAGATAGAAAGATAAAATAGATACTTACGTTTTTTAGGTATGTATATTTTGCTCTACTGCTACTACTACCACCACTGCTGTGCTTTAATGGTTGTTGGTATGGTGGGCAGGAAGGATGATGCAGCAGTCACTCACTGGAAGCAGCTTCAGAGTATAGTGGCACGCAGCAGAAGACGCTTCAATTGGTTTGCTGCTGAAGACATTCAAAGCTTTCTTTTAGTTATAGCTGTAAATTACATGTCATGCTGACAGTCAGTTCCAACACTTTTTCTCTGTTCTACTAATACTCTGTCCCATGACACTTTCAAGTCAGTAGTGTTATATATGTAGTCTAGTTGACGGGGAGAGACGAGTTGCCAGTACTAGTGTTGTCTGTATAATAATAAGGAGGCTGATGGTATCGACAACAAAATTTTCACCGATCTAAACTGAATTATGTACTTTTTTTGTCCTTTTACAACATCGATCAATTCCTTTGTCAACGCTCTGCGTGTAGTAGAAAGTTTTGAACAAATGGAAAGTCTACTTATGTACAGAACAGAGAAACTTGTCTGTCACAAAAGTGAAAATTGTACAGAAATGCAGGGCAGCATTTATCTTGAAACTAACTCTCTCTCTCTGTGTGTGAATATAATACCGTTACTTTGTAAGCTTGCGCTCATTTAAGGTCATTGGATTATTCTCCGGCCTTTGCTCTACTAGAAGTAGCTTATAATAATAACAACGTCAGAATTACATGTGTGCTTGCTTGCTTTCTAGTACAACACGCGCTCCTGCTGATGAATGCCATATGCGAGGATTTTATGTCATCCAGTCACTCTGATGGATTTACGTAATGACAACTTTCACTGACAATGAGTTTTAATACGACGACTAGATCAACATGGAAAATACGATAGAACAACGGGCATAAAGACAAGGACTGCACGCTGCTGCTGAGTGCTGATGCCAAAGCAGTGTCGTTGTTTATTCCACAGAGCTTTTTTTTACCGGTTTTGGAATGGTACGCAAGGGTTCATTGTTCCATTATCCTGTTTCCCACGATATTCACAAGTCCAGACAGCAGCGGTGGAAGCAGCAAAACGTTGTGGTAATCTGCCTTTGTCACCAACTGACACTGCTGCTGCTGCTGCACTGCTACGACTACTACTTTTACTCCTGCTGTTTTTTTCTTCTGTGCGTCTTTCTCTTCTCTCCTCTCCTTCAGTTATATGCCAAATGTGAAGCTAAGGTTTTTTTCTTCCCTCAAGGGAATTTATCTGCCTCTGCTAATAATAATCTTCGTCTTCCTTTCTGCACTTTTTTCCTCCTTTTGCTGCTCTTTTTCTCTGCTTTGCAGCAATGTTCTGTTGCTGTTGTATTTTTGGTGACCTTTGCGGTGGTGGTGCTGCTGGTGGCACAAGTTGTGATGATGACAATGTTAAAGTGATTTTGTCCTTTCATACGCAATATGATTTCCAAGATTCCCAAAAGGGAGGAAATTTTCCAGGCTCGTCGTTGTTGGTTTCCCTTGTCCACAGTGCTGCTGGCTATTACTACTACTATTATTATTATTATTTGCTGGCTTCTAGCTGTTCGAGCTGAAGATGATGCTCGAGCTCTCGCAAAAAAAATGCTTTCAAATGCTTCTGTTCTTGCTGCAGCTCTGGTCGCACTTTACGCTCGAATGAATGCAATGTAGGGAGAACAAGAGAGAAAAGCAGCTGTGGTCATAAGGGCTATGTGATCAATGCAGTGGTATAGAGAAGCTACATGTACACACTGAGAGAGTCGATATTTGATGTATATATTGTTATTATTATTATTAGTATTATTATTTATAAGATGTGCATGTACAGGCGATTGTAGTTGAAATAAGGGGAAATTTGAGCAGCAGCTCGTTTGCTCCGTTCTTCCTTGCTCACACAATAAAGCTGTCCTGCCGGGTCAGCTTCCTGGTCAGAACTGTGACCAGCACCACACAAAACATTGCGATGAGGAATAAAAGTCCAAGTACGATGTGGTCAAAGATGATAAGAACTGTCGGCATTTTGTCCGTATATTTTATTTTATATATTTTTTTCTATTTATTTATGTATCGGCAAAAAAATATATAAAAAAGATGAAAGCAGCACGGCCAGCCACCAACCAGCATCACATATTATTTGTGTGTTTGCGTGCGTCTCATATTTCTATTTGGGCAAAAGCATGTATTACCTTTCTCCTTTTATTTGGAGAGAAACATATATTTTTTCTTTTCTCTACTGCTATATATATATTTTTTGTTTTTGTTACTTTTGTGTAACAGCTATATTCTTATTGTGGCAGTTTTGATATATGGTTCAGCAGACTAGGAAAAAGACAATAGTACATAGTTTTCGGTTCACCAGCATTTTTTTTCTACTGCTGCCAGTACCAGAGTCACTGCTGCTGCTGCTGCCACTTTGTTATTATATATTAATAATACGTGGTGGTAATGTATGGTTGGTGGAATGGAAAGCGACAAGGAAAAAAAGAGAGAAAATGTTGATGGTTTCGGTATATAAAATGCCTATATACTTATACAAGTACGTGGCTGGTTGGGCGCGGGAACAAGCTCACAAAATAATGCGAAGAAAAGACCTACTTGTTTTTCTCTTCAATAAGCTTTACACTGTGGCGAAGTGGTGAAAGCAATCTATCTGTTTAAAGAAAGGAAAGAGTGAGAGAGGGAGAAAAGGGAACCGGTTCTATTTTGACTCTGGTTTATTTCCGGTGTTCTATTTTCTCTTCTTATTCTTCTTGCTCTTGCATGGACATAACGATGAAATTCTGTGTTTCTTGTTGTTCTCCTCCTCTATCACACCGTTCTGCTTTTCTCTATTTTCGCTTTTTCTCTCTCCTGTCAGATTCAACGAGCCTTACTACATGGATTCATTTATACATAATATGCACATATATAATATCCTGTTAAGAATCAATAACGCTGCCACTTTCTCTAGAATCTGGCTTGAGAGGAATCGAAATCTATGGTGGTGGTGGCGGTATTGGTGGTGGTGATGGTATAGAACTACAATACAAACCAATTGAAGATCGTTTGCAAGAAGTAAAGCGTTTCTTTCCTCGCTCAATAATGATTGCCTCTCATCGTATTCTCCAGAGTAATAATGTTATACTCTAATATTACTACTTCTTCTTCCTCTTACAAAATCATTCTCCTCTTTTTCCCCAGAAAATGCAATCCGACTTGAACAAGAAGGTCGTCTTGTAAATGGCAAGTGTATAACGCGCGCTTTCTCTCTCTCTCTCGATCTGCTGCTGAGTGCTTTGCTACTACTGACTCAACTCTTACTTTCTAGCTAACATGGTTGTGCGGTAGTGTGAATTTCACTTAACAGACTCTTCTTTCAACTTGCTGATAAAAGTGTTTCTTTTTTTTCTTTCGCAGAAAATGTTAATAACCAAACTTGTTGGAAATCGAATAGCTATATGCTATACCTTCCCAATACTATATAGTACACGCATAATCATTTATATCTACATACAACGTAAAAACCCCACGTTTCTCTGTACTTATTAGTAGTTTATAATACAACAATTTTCGCCTCGTGTTTCACTCTCTGCCTCGCCTCCTCTTGAGCACATAACAAAAAAATAATAAAAATGAACGCAAGAGCTATTTATTGTTAATATATGGTTTGTTCACACAGCCGAAGAAGACGACCAGTTGAAAAGAAAAGAGTGAGAAAAGCCGTGCTTACGTTTTTGCTTCTTCTCTGCCTCTTGAACAAATGCATGTAATAATGTTGTTGAAAACAGTGGTATAGGATGGTAGTTGTTGTTGCTGTTGTTGTTGAGCATCATCGGCAGCAGCGGTGGTGGTGGCAATTGCGATGATGATGGCAAAGACCATTTCTTCTTTCTTAAAGCATCCTTAACATGAATCCATTGCTCTTCATCCGTTAGACGACGATACTACATATATATATTTTTTTATCTTGGACCATACTTCTTTACTTTTGTATCTCCCCTTTGCTTGCTCTAGTTTTTCAAGTGCAATGTAAAGAAAGTGGCTATTTCCTGTCTCACGTTCCAAGTGCCTAATGTGTTTTCTTTGTAAAAAGTCCAATATCTTTAGTTATGTATATCCAGTAACACCGACACCGCTTTTTATTTCCTTAAGCTTTTTTTGTTACTTACGTACTACTACTACTACATGAGGAATTAGAAAAAAACAGTGAGAGGATTCTTCTCTCTCGTATGTGTGTGTGTGTGAGTGCAGTGTAGCGGCTACACTGTAGCCAAACTGTCTGACAGTTACTTCCCTTTCCACTTTTTTCCGTCTTCCTTCTCTTCTCAACGTCTAATGCGTATTCGTATATTTGCTTTTGAAATTCCAAAAGTGTTTGTGTCGAAGGGGGTGGTCACGAACAGGTTTCACATTTTTTTACTACCGCGTGCGTCTTCCTCGTTTTGAGAAGTTCTTGCAGTTTGTTGTATGTGTGTGGTCGGCTACTTTTTTTTACTTCTTGGAAAGTACAAGAAAACGTTGAACTCTTTTCTTTCTATATTTATTTATTTTTTTAAAGATAGAGAGCGAGAAAAAAAGTAACTTGTTTTTATTATGTTACGCTTTACTTCTTGTGTGTTGTTGTTATATTTTTTGTGATGTTTTTTCCTAGTTGGGAATATCTTGTCGCTGCTGTCGGAATATATTTCAGAAAGAAAACCAGTGGTTGGTCCTCTCAAAGATGATGATGATACGATGATGACGAGGATGATGGTGCAATGCAGCCTGCATGCAACATTAGTTTCCGCTGCTTGTACTTTTTTTCGTGCGTTGCGTTGCAAAAAAAGAAGAAAAGATTTTTTTCCCAAGGAAACTTTTAACTGAATTTGTAAAGAGGAAAGTCAAACTCAGGTATCCGACAGCTAAAACGTGATGGAGATGGCTGCTGCTGCTGCAACAAAACAGCACAGCAACAATACAAATTTTTACAACTTGCTGCTGCTGCTAGGAAAAGTACAACGACCGATCGACACTCACATACAAACTGTACTAGTGTTTGTGCTGAACAAGAAGAGCGGCGTGTCTGGTTGCTGTGAGATTCAAACAAGACTGACTGATGCAAAACGAATGAGAATTTTTCAAGTAGACTTCTTTTTTTTGCTAGAAGAAGTGCGAGGAAGGGTGGATGGTGGTGAAACACGCTTCCACTTTCCCTGCCTGTGAGCTGTAAAGTTGCTTACACACAACTGGTGAAAGGGAAGGGAAAGCAGTTAGATAAATAGGAAGCTTCTGTCGTCGTTTCGTTTCTGCTGGTAGCGCTGTTGTGTACCACCGCGGCTACATACGACATTGCTGCTCTGCCTGGTCCCTGTTTTGTGAACACACAAGTTATATGATATGATGATCCACTGTGCTTGCATGAGTCGATTTCAACGTGAACCTGTTTTGCTTGCTTGTTTCTCTTCCTTTTACTTCCGTTTTACAGTGCCCAGAAAAAAACAACCCAAGTTTGACTCTGGTGGTTGGTATCGTTGGTGTGTGTGTGTGTGCGATGGCAGCAGAAGGAATTTTTGGTTTGTATTTATGTATGAAAAGGGACGACAAGCAAGTACAGAAGAAAAGATGCTGTTGTGCAATAGTAGTGGAGAGTATGAATGAGTATTATTCAGTACAGTAATAAATATGTTTTTACCAAAGAGAGGATTGTGATTGTAATGCTGCTGCTTTTGCTGCTGCTGCTGCTGTGAGAAAGATGAGGCTTTATCCTCTGGTCATGGGTAAATGAGGGAAAAGAAACTGAAGCCCCAGGAAATGGCAGAAAAAAACTGCTGCTGTTGCTGCTTCAGCTACGTATATGTATGTGTGATGGCTCATGTTTTTGTTGCAGCAGGCAGGGATGAAAGCAGTGTGCCGTCGTGCCGGGGTTTAAGGGCCAACAATGAAGAATTCACTGTGCTGTGTGCTGTACAACGAACCGAGTGAGAATCATTAATTTCACGTAATGCTGAGTTGAGTAGGGACATGCGGAAACTGCACACACAAAACGTCCATCAAACAACTAGCATGGTGTAGTATATATGTATTGATTTAAAACAAGGAAATGCATATCCACAGGGTGAATTAAGAATGTATAGTCAAAATAATAATAGTAATGTTATTATTATTATTATTACTATTAGTGCAACTTCAACTTTTGCTTATAGAAAGAACAGGATACACATATATGTACTATGTACAGTGTGCTACTTATCTTTATGTTAAAAGTTTAAATATACATAGTTATTATTTTAGCATGTAAGTATTGCACAACATATCATTATTATTATTATTATGCCTGCTGCAGCGGGGTATTTATCTAAAGAAGCATCATGTGTGAAATTATGCAAAACAAGAGAGGATCTTCTTCTTGCTGTGTGAATGAGATGAGGTTTGTAAAACTTTGGCAGTCTCGTTCCAAGCGACCTTCTTCATTTTACTGGATGGATGGATAAATGATGAATACGTTGTGAATACATAATATATATTTATATTTCTGGAAAGTGAACGCGTGAAGGAAACGGTTACGTACACACACACAGTTTTAAAAATAAGTAATGGTTGTGCACATTTGTGAGAAGTTGCACAGATATTTTGTTGGAGGTCGATATTTTAACCAAAGCATTTATCATGCTTCTTTTTTTTACATTTTCTCTCAACAAAATGTTACACATGAGTGCAATGTTAAGCCGTATGGTATATAATAATGTCGTTGAAACAAAAAAAAAAGAAAAAAAATCATAGAAAGTTGGCACTGACTTCGAGTGACAGTTTCATAAATGCGTTCGTCACCACTTTGTCATGTACTTCACCTTTTCCCGTGACAACATGCTCGGATACGTGAATTTATAATGAGTTTGTGGATAAAGTCAAGCCAAAAAAGGGAGATGAGATTGAAGAAATATGAAAAAGAAAATTTGATAAGTTGACGATAATATGAATAGAAAGTCTTTGCGGTATATATTTGATAGTTTGATAGCTTTAGATTTTCCTAGGCTGGAAAATAATGTTTTGAAAAACAGTAATGCAAAATTTGTAGTAAAAACTCAACGGTTAAAATCGAGTAGTTTTTGTTTCTCAGAAAGATGTGTGGTCTGTTAGAACCAGTAATTGACAACATGAAATGCGTTCTGGTGCTAATAGCTGCATCGGTACTAAATTTTACATAAATTTTAACATTGACTTTAATTTATAAATTGAAACAAGAAAACCTATAATTTGAACACTGCAATGTGTTTTGGCAGTTATATCGGATCACGCTGTTTATAGTATTTCTGTCTGGTAGCGTTGGACCTGCAACGATGGTATGCTATTTGTACACGGCCATCACTGGACGGGACACTTATGTAGAGGTTCAGCCGGCCATTTGCATGATGTTGATAAGCTGTTGGGCCGAATTCTCTGTTGGAATTGAGAAGCGAGTTTGTGGTAGTTTAACGGAGCATTTTAAGGACATATACCCAAACGTTATGAGTTTTGTAAGAGTTTATTTTTTAAAGGGAAAATACAATTAAAGTTGATATTAGGCAATAATAATTACTATTATTATGAGAAAATGCTTTGTCCTTACTTGTTTTTATTTTTTCCACAGGGTCGGTTTACCGTTCACCTGGCTATGTACCTAGTCGCTTTCTGTGAATTATACCTAATGTTTGAAAAGGTCCACACAATTCCAGAACCACACAAGATTCGCAGTCCCTTATTCCATAGACACCAGCTAGATAACAAAGAACTGACAAGCGAGGTGGAAAGGTTTACTACAGCCAAAGAGAAGGAGTCTACCTACGTGACGATTTTTCTATTTGCGCTGGCATACATGGTCTTTGTAACCTCAAGGAATTTTCACAAGAACTTGCTTCTCGTTGTGAGACATTTGCCATTTGTCACATTTTCTATGCTCAACAACTGGTTGGTTCGGATTGCTTTTGCGGTTAGATTTCTTTATCATCACAATAAATATTATTTATGCTTAATACTGTATGTATTTATACAACACTCAGATTTCACTTTGATGATGGATAGTTGTAAATGATGCCTCAAACGTTCTTGTTTGCTTTGCAGATTATCCATGTTATCGTCAACATATTTTATTTCCTACCATGCTTGGCAATAGCATACACCTCAGCTAATTATAGATCAGCAGGACTAACAACGTACTTTCAGCTTTCTTTTACTGCCGCCATGGGTGGAATGATTGCTGCGCTGTTTGAATTAAACAGACCGTGGCCCCAACGACGTGGTCAATTACCATTCCTTTGTTATGAGGTGTGATATGTAAAACGTATATAATGCAAATGAAGGAATACGATCACGATACAAAACGTAGTTTTAACTGTAATTGTGCCCTTTCTGGTAATTTATTCCTTCAGAACAACATATTTGGCAAGAACTTACTGGCTCATGTTCTTCTGGTGGCCATTCTCTACTTCTTTTACAGACCGAAAAACCACAAGTCCCAATAAAGTGCTGGAATCCAAGTTTGACTCGACAAACACTGACGTTCTCAGCTTTTGTCTTATCGTGGCATTCACAACGCTTCACGTTGTCAAATTTGCTTTTCATGCCATCCTCTCGCTGGCTAATGACTATGACCCCAGGATGCACCGACTTTATAATGAAGTGCTGATTGATTTACCAGAAGACCGTGGTAGCAACAGCCCAGCAGGAAGTGGTAATCAAGGTGGTAGATTACGAAACGGAGCAGGGGATGACGGGGCAATGTGTTCGCGTTGTATTGCTAACGTGCTTAACAATAATTCTCCGTTATATACTACACCAAATCCCAATCTTCACAACGGCAGCAGCAGCAACAACAACAACAACGATAGCAGTTTTGCTCAACCACAACAACCGGGTAGTGAGTCCGGACAAGAAAACACTACTAGCGCAAAGGAAAGTGCATTAGGGCTAAATGAGAGTATAGAAGTCAGTGATAATGGAAATGCCAAAACCGCAGTGGAAGATGACAAGAAACGTCAGTGTAAAGGAGGAGATGCCGATGGTAATATAGAAGCATGTATTGAACCTGCTATCAAAAACTCTACATCCTCAATTAATGGAAACCAAAGTCATCAATCTTGTAAAAATTCAAAAGTAGATTTACACATTGTTAATGAAAATGACACTGAAATTCAATGCAGTTAAAGAAAGAAAGGGAAATAAATAAATAAATAAATAAAACTGATGCATTCTCTCTATCTCAGTTCGAAGGAAACATGTTACAAGTTTTACAAACAATTTGGCCTTTATTTTCAATTAGTGTGGTGTCATACTTTATTAGTAAAAACGTAAGTTGAGTACGAGCTATATAGGGATAAAAATAATAATTTATTCCTAAATCGCAAGATGCTCTCGGCATTTTTGTTACCATTGTATGTATACTACCCCGCCATCCGTCCTTAAGGATATGCGCATGAATACAAAATTAAAACTGAAAACGAAAAAAAAACTTACAAGAGCTCGGCAGAGTTTTTTCATTGCTTCAAAATTAATAGAAAAAGTTTGCGATTAGAATGTACTTGCTGCCTGCCTGCCAGCCAAGCTGACGTGTCACGAACCAAGTTTTGCTGACATTGATTTTGTAATAAATACAAACAGCAGCACTAACAAGTACATTAATCGTTGTCTTCGCTCATTTTATTTATAACAACAAACAAATGAAAACTTTTTTAGATGGAGTAGAAAAAAGAAAAGTTTAATAGAATGGCGTCTGGTATTCCACGCACTTTTTTAAAAAATAATGTTTACTTTTTAGTCAAGCATGGAAAAAAAGTCTTGAGAACAAGTTTAAACTAATTGCGTTTCAGCTGAAGAAAGGAATGCTTCTTCATTTCAAACTGCAATTTGGAAAAAAGAGGCAAAAAGAAAAAAAAACCTGCTTGACTACATCTAACTTGCCTATACAATCTTCTTTTTTTCTTGCTTTTCCAACGGTTGAACACGGACAGATCTATAACTTTTACCATGTAAATACCGAAAAAAAAGAAAAAAATTTGTATGGAACATCTTGTCTATTTTTGTGTAACAAGTTTATTTTAACAATCGGAAAACATAACAGTGAAAGTAACAATTTATAGGTCTATTTGTACTTGGTAACTGGCTTCTCTGAAGAATATTTCCCAGAGGAAATGTAAGCAAGCACAACACAAAAAAGTAAGGAAAAAGTTTGAATGGAAACCAGTAGTAGTACTTGTTGTTGTGTCAGTGTACTTGTATATTTTAACAATTTTCCATATTCCATCAACTACGTACGTAGTAGTGTATATTATTTTGCATGTGTCCAACCAAACATGCAGCCAGTGACATTTAGACCAACTCTATGACCAAGACATACACATATGTCCAACAATGCTGTTGTGTCTTCCCAATTTGCGTCATGACTTGAGCTATATTCTTTGAATGATGTTTACTTCTTATAAAAGAGCACAAGATCTTGTTGCCGTCCATCACTCACAGAGCAAGGTACCTATACATAATATCAGTTTTGTAAAGTCACCTAAAATGCAACTCTCTGAACACATGCTCTACGTGCGTGCTCGTAAAACTAAATAAGTTGACGTAGTAGTAGTAGTAGGTTCTCTTCATTGAGACTGATGTTTAAACCAAAAAAAACATTGTCGATGATGATGACCATCTGCGACTTTACTTGACGAAAAAAAGTTTTTAAGATGGACAACAAAGTTTTTTTTGGCAAGTATTACACATACATACATATGTAAATAGGTATAAAACTTTGATACTTATTCTAATAATAATTATTATTTCTAGTAAAATGAAGGATTTTATTTTGAACAGGGAATAATAATAATGATATGTATGTATGTATATTCTGAAACACAACAGAACAAAATTTGAGAAGAGTTTTGAAAAGTTGTACATAATTTTGTACTCACGTTCCTTTCCACTGCTGCAGATACTTTTAATTTTTTTCTTTTTTGGATTTGGTTTTTGTGATCAAAAGCGCTGCACAACAACAGATTTTACTTTAAAGGTTGAAATGCTTACATATAGTTAGTACGTTAGCCATAATTTTTCTTTTTCTTATTAAAAACCATATACGATACAGTTAAAAGTTATTACAGCAATAGCATCCAATGGATAGAAAGTTCATTCAAATTTCAAACTTAAATATACACATTCCTGTCTAAAGAAAATAATGATGGGAAAAATTACCATGTCCGTGTATCCTGATGAGCACAACTATTCCGTGTACAACCATAAAATCTTAGAGATTGTACATTGTTAGCAAAGTTGCACAAAAAATAAACATTGTATTATACTGAAAATACAAAGCAAACTGTGAACAAATGCGTGAAAAAGAAATGAACAATACGACAGAAAAACGGGAAGAAAGCTACACACTTCTCCATGATTTTATTATTCAATTTCAACATAGAACCTGTAGCAGGCCCACACAACAAGACTTTGCCACTATTACGAAGGCATCACCGGTTGGATTTTAATATTTTTGTATCAGAAGAAAACTACCGTTTATTTGTTGCCTTTTTAAATATGAACTAACATAATTTTAATTATAACCTCTAAGGTTTATGGGTTAACTAAAAATAAATATAAAATATCTCATACAAGACAAATAAGCTTGTTAGACAATCCTAATATGTATAGGTATTTAAATATATCAGACAAATAGTTGTTATTTCTCTGAGAAAAGACTAAAAGACATTGAAAAGACAGTAAAACATGTAAGAAAAGCTGTTTATGTATATTGTCCTTGTAAGTTTAAATTATAACAAATGACTATACCTACCATATAGTTTAACAACCAGAAAGTGCAAATAGCAGAAATTTTCAAATGGGTAGTTTGATATCATTTCCTGCAGTAGTCATCCAACTGAGAGTTTGTGTAAATGGTAATAATAGCGGGACAAAAGCAAACAAGAGAAAGTTTCTGCAACTATTCCTTGGGTCAGAGATCCGTTTGTCGTACCTAAAAATATATGAGGTAGTTTAGTTTCAAAAGCAAATAATATCTTTCGTAGGCGTACGGAAGTACACAGTCAGTATCTTTGTAGGTTGTACTTATCTACCTAACTACTTGTGTTGGTGTGTATGACTATAACTATTTTTTATCGTTATGGGCCGGAAAAGTCTATAAAATGCACAGGCATAATATATAAGAGCGAGCATATTTGTATTGCATTTTTCAAACTTAGAAGAAGAATTCTCTCAGATTTTATAAACAACATTTTCACATTACCATATTATTGTTTTCTTGAAAGGAAAAACAGAGCACAAAGTAAGTACATTATTTTTGAGAAGAATAAAAGTACAATTCTAACAAAATAATAATAAATAGATCAATGACATGACTAAATGTCACACTATATTAATTGAAGCTACTTAAACAGAAAATGTTTACGCATGCTTTGGAATTTTAGCATTAAACTCAAATTCCGTTGCAAACAAAGTATCCAAATACTTACATTTTGTGTCATTAAGTTTGCTACGGCAAGTCAATCAATTAAAAAAGGATGATAATTAAAGGAAATGGTGAAAAGACTACAGGGTGGAGAATATTACAGTTTAGTTTATTTCAAAAATCTGGCGCTGACTGCGTGAACTGGACTATTTTCTTACTAGGTCCCAAATAAGTGAACGAACTCTTGAAACAAATGTAAACTTTGTTGTACATTCTAAACATTTAAAACATTTTATTGGAGTTTCAAAAAGCGCTACTTATAACTTTTGTTATAGTTAAGCAATTGCTTACAGGTCTCCCGTGTTTTCCGAAGGAGTTTTTTAATAAGCATACTGACCTATTTCTTCTGCTTGTTACACAAATTATTTCTACATGCGTCAACAATCGCTAATTTTCTAAACACTCAACCAAAATCTTTCCAATTTAATAAGAGAAAGAAGCAAATCACCTTTTCTGCCATTCTTTTATTAATGAATGCAAATTATTTCTACATGCGCCAACAATCGCTAATTTTCTAAACACTCAACCAAAATCTTTCCAATTTAATAAGAGAAAGAAGCAAATCACCTTTTCTGCCATTCTTTTATTAATGAATGCAAACGACGTGGATATGGATGAATAGATGCGGAAAAGTTTTGAGTATACATATATCTGATGAGCACGTCACGGATCCCAAGAATGCATAGATCACACGTTGTTTTATGTCTGCCCGTGTCGTCGTCAGCACAGAAATTTAAATATTTTGTTTGTTCTAGTCGTTCTAGTTGTCATCACCTTCACAAGCCAACAGTCAAATAATCTGTTTTGTAAGTTTTGGCTCGTCAGTAGTGACTGACTATTCTTTATTGTATAATCAACAAGACATGTGTAAAGTGAAAAAAATCTGCTTTTCTATTAAAATAAATAAATGAAACTCTGGACTTATTAGTCGTGCACAACAGTTTTTGAGAGCTAACCAGAAATATTTCAGGTTAGCTTTCATGTTCAGGTTATGTTTACTTAACTTGTGTTACATATACAGTTCATCCTTTCTCTGATTAAAAGAAACCTCAAATAAATAAAAGAATTTTTGTTTATGTCATCATCAGTTTTGCCACTTTTTAGACCATATGATAAATTAAAAGAACTTTCACTTCACTAATTCAATCTGAACGAACTGTGAAAATACCAAGCTAGTTGGTGCTTGCGTGATATCAAACCATCAATCTGTAAACGTTTCTAGAGAAAGCCTGATTTTTTGTTGACAAATACAAAACCTTTTGACGCTTGCTTTGTTAGTAATCCTTTTGATCCATGCTTGTGTAAATTGCCAGATTACTATTTTCAAGAGCTCTTTTTTTGTAGTACCCTTTGTTTATCATTATTACTGTGAATAATTTAATAGATTTAATACATATATGATGAATATCACTTTAAACAACTGTGTAGTTAGTAAAAAAGAAGCTAAGATAGTTAAATACGTTCAAAAGGATTGAACAGTAATATCTCATAATTTGCACAGCACTAACAAAGCAAAAGTCAAAAGGTTGTATTTTGTTAACAAAAAGTTATTTGCCACACTATCTTAAAAAGCCTTTAGCGCTTCTCCAATTACATCTAAAAAATCCAAATCCTATATGTTCTGTTTAAATCTAAAAGGATCTTCCTCCTCGAATATTATTTACTGATAGATTGTACAATTTAGAGATTATTCATTGATTCAACACGTATCAATCCTCATTTCAAATAAACTGAAATTGTAATGTAACCTTGAAAAAATATAAAAAAATCCAAAATAAATTTTACAGCAAAGGAACCTTTTGCTTCAAAATACATACATTGTATAGTACTAGTACCAGCAGTTTTTGCAACTGATTACCACTTGACTGAAAATACTCTTCGCGTCAATACTTATTCAAATTCAATTGACCTTTCATGAAAATTCCCATTTTATGTATCAGATACATTCAAAACTGCACAGTCCATCTAGCAGCAGGCAAAATAATATCTGAATTCTCTTTAAGCACATTTTCTATTACGTGAAGTAGTCGTAAAAGCACTCTCAAACCCGTCTAGCCTGACATATGAAAGAATCATTTTCGTTACGGTTGTTGCGGTTGGTTTGCCATGCGCCACTCCATATATTCAAATTCAAAAACCATGATCACCGACTACCAGGAACTTTTTTGGGAGAAAATCCGTACAATGTATGCCAAGAGCATACCACATCGTTCCAATTTCTCTACATACAATAATAATATACATACATACATATGTGCCAACAACACATTACATGAGTGTACCATCAATTCCAACTAGATGTCTTTCCATTTTGAAAATTGAACAACAATGACAACATTCAGAACACAAAAGTGAACATATTGTACCTGTTTCTTACTCTCTCTCTTTCTCTCTGTCTCCATTCTTGTTGATGCACATCAAAATGGATTCCACATACCTACGCTTACTTTTTCGCAAACTAAAAAACTACTATAGCATAAAATACAAATTTGTGCAAAATAGCACACACACATATATATATATATACGTAAGTGGGTAAATTGCATAAATTTAAATTTATGGAATTATATTAAACTTTTTTTCAATTTCAAAAGTACTGCTATCTCACGGTACTTTTCAAATAATGTAGATTGCCATTGTTGTTAGTTTGATATTCTCTCTTTTATATGCCAAGTCATAAATCGGTTACCGGTGATAAAGAGGAGCGCGGTGATTTGGAAAAGTTTGCTTTTACAACCAGGTCATGTGTTGTGTAAAGTAAAGCACGTTTCCCTGCTTTCAGTACCTCATTACAGATACACCAACATTAAAGTGAATTTGTTGTATCCTTTCATGGAATAGTAGTAAAGGGCAAATATTGTTGGTTAGTAGTTGGCGTACAATAAAATAAACAGCAATTTTCTATTTTTTGTACCCAGCAAATCCTATTTCCTTTGAATAAAATGAAAACTTTCTTGTTTATTTGTTTACCAGCTTATGGAGCGCATTTTTCATTCAGAAACAAATGCCACCACCTAGAAAAAAAATGGGATTGCCGCAGTCAGATTTACGTTGGCATCTGCACTTTTCATCAAAAGAACAAGTAGCAACTCGGTAAGCAAAGATTACAGCTCTATCATTACTTGGAAGGTTTCAGAATAAGTAATTTAATATAAAACTACAATACCGATTCTACAATTTGGGTTTTTAAATATTTTGCTTTTGAGACAATATTATGACGATATTTTATAATAGTTTATGACTTTTGAAATGACGTGCAATTAAGTAGTAGAAAGCAAACAATCTACTACACCGTAATTTAAATAGAGCATATGTAATTTTAGGCTCTTCAAATCAAGTTTAAAACAACGCAATATTCCATTTATAGAAACTTTAGAACGAGGAGAAAAAAATCATGTAAAAGTAAGCAATTTTACTTAGTGATGATGATTAAAACTCAATTTTCATCCTTGAAAAAAGAAAAAAGTTTGACAGGATTTTCAAAGTTTTAATTGCTTCGTTTGTAAAAAGGATTACTCTGCTTATACATCC
>JAHZMT010004186.1:0-13751 GCA_027743785.1 Sinhomidia bicolor
ATTTTTTTACAATTTAAGTTCTTGTCAGTGAACGCTGTCATTATGACGGAGAAGAGTATTTAAATAATGTGTACAATTATTTGTATAAGGAAATAAAATGTATAATAGATTCTTTGCACTTATATAGGTGCATATGGCATTATAATATTCATACAAACACAAACTATAATGGTGTGTAGCCAAGCATGCACTTTTAATGATTATTTAGGCAGTACTTAGTTTCACATGACTTTGCAAGGAACATGAAAAGGAAAAAGGATACATTTTGCACATCATCATCCTCATCAACATACGACATATTTAGCACACCTGCCCATGTATTATTTTTGTGCGAATAGTAATGATGACGGAACTATTATGTTTGAAAATATTTTTTAAAGTTTTTTTTTTAAAGAAAGGACTATGTCATCTTTACATTTTTATCTTGAACTGGTGAAGATGCGATATACTGATTCATTATAAGAATGTGCTGTGTATATGATGATGTGATGTAAAGCATTCTCCATTTAGCTTTGATTAATGATGTATGCCTGCACTTGTAATATATTTTAAGGTACTTAGGTTGTGTATCCTTACTTGTGTCAATTTTCACACGAAGAAGGTTAACACTGACATTGTAAAATATAGAAGAGTTTAGTAGTCTCTTGACTCGACTCTCTTGAGACTTCATAATGAAATGATAATTTAGTCAAGAGGACGAAAGGAAACGTAACATTTTTTACGCCAAACGTTTTTTGTGCTTGGTTGGTATATAGGCGAAAAAGTTGTTGAATCGATAGCAAACATGAGAAAATGAAAACATGTTCAAGCGTAACCACATAAAAAGGTAAGCGTCATTGTTGCTGTTTCTTTTTGTGACATCTGAACTCAATTAAATATTTATATGCATTTTTTGCACCACCTTTTGTTGGGACAGACATGCATAGGTATGTAGCCTGAAGCAGCCCTAGCATTTCTAAATACATATAGATGCGTGCAAAAAAGACGTCTGCATCTAATTTATTAGCAGTTTCTCTCTATTAACAATGTTTTGACAAAGAAAGTTGATGTGTTCAGCAAAACAATGTCCACTCTCAGGTCACCGTCACCATCATCATCATAATAATAATAACAACAACAACAACGAAACTGCTAAATCGAAGTATGTAAGTATTGTTGTTTTGTTCGTTACAGTTGACTTGTATTTCTGTTCAGTTCAACATTACTATTCAAAAAGTTACTCATCAAGATGCGGCGTCTCTTTTTCCCTGACTAGCTTGCACGAGTTTTGTTGTAAATTGTATGTGCATTCAAATTTCTTCAGGTTGTTGAGGCTGTTGATTGGTAGGTAATCATAATATCGTACCATTCAACAATTACTGACAACAAAAAAATGAAATGAATCATAAACTTACAGTTTAGACATAGAAACTACTTGTAATAATTGTTGTATCTTATATTATCACAATCGTAATGACAAAAGAAAAAAAATAACAAGTGAGAAAAAAAATATATTGAGCTGTAATAAATATCTATTTGCAGCGTAATGCACACTATTAATGTGTTCTTCTCATCCTGTTGTATGTCATGTTGTAGATCACTCCTTTATTATTACAATTTTTATTTTTACTAACAACTTGTTACACTCTATTGCTATGCAGTTCAGTACAACATACAACCCTTTTGATTTCAATCAAGTAAACAATCATCATCAGTTTAGTAGAAGTAAAGCAAAGTAAAAGCGTTACGTTTACAGTGCATATCGTAGTGATTAGATTTGATGATGTACAATGTTGTTGAGTGAGTTATGTGAGTCCGATGGCTGTTGCGTTATTGTTACTGATGAAATGATTATCTGACTGTTCTTCAGTTAATCAGAGAGGAAATTAACACAATAGTATGTATACTAAAGGAAGAAAAAAAATAAAGTACATACATTATTTGTGTCTTTCTTTCTTTCTTAAAGAGCTGCTATGCTGCTGTTTCTACTGCTTAAATAGGATAAAAAGTCATCATGATGATAATATGACAGAGAGGAGGTATGAGTGGATATATGGATATTGATATGTAGTAGTAGTAGTGTCTATGTAGGTATTTTATGTTGTTACTGTTTTGTGTAGAAGAGAAAACAGGTGCACGATCTCTCAGCACAGTTGTCATAAAAAAGGTAATCAAAAAAGTTGGATGATTTATCATAATCAAGCGTGCACTTGATGCTGCAATACTATGATAATTTAAAGAGAAAAACACTCTGTCTGTCTGAAACTTGAGATTTTTTTTTATATTTACAATGGACTGTTTGTAAAACTTATATAAAAGATGAGTTAAAATAGGTAGGTAATGTACAGGTGCATTGAACAGTACTGAACAAGGAACTGACAGATGATATATAATAATACAAAACCTATAGAATAGAAATAGAATCTATCTACTTATTACTATTATTATTACTACTACTACTGCTACTACGCCACACCACAAGAGCCCTCCACGGAATCATCAATACAAAAATTACATCATTTGAAACCCGAGCGTTGCTGCTGTTGCTGCTGCTGCTTTAACTCAATCTTGTATATCAAAGTGTACTTTATCATTTGAAAAGCTCACACATCTCTCAAATAACAGGATAGCTCAAGGCGATTTCGAAGAGGAATACGGAGTAGAATTAAAAGAGTACACTTTGCAGCATTGTTGGTGCATCACATCATTTCATGAACATTATCATCATCAAAATTCTTCTCGACTCTTTGCATCTTATGATAATCGTCGTCGTTGTGGCCGAGGTTGAAATGTTGAATGATATTGTTTTTTTGTGTGATATGTGTATATATGGACAAGCATATTATAAAAATTGTATGTAGCATATCATTATTATTATTACTGCTACTACTGCAGTGTCTGCAGAAACGGACATTATTACGTTATGGAACGGAATACTGAGGAGGGATGATGATGATGATGACTATATGATGAGAATTGTTATGGATTCTGACGTGGCCCATCCTTACGTTTTTCTTGATAGATGAGTTTCCTCGTTACTTTTCCATTACATCACATTCCTGTGTAGAGTGTTTGCCTAGCACTGCATTGCATTTACATTTGTTTGCTTGAGGGATAGTGCAACGGTGAGTGTGTGTGTATTTTTGGCATTGCACAGTTCTCAGGGTACCTCATTATCGTTAGCAGTTGACTTAGATAACTTATGAGAGAAGATAAAGAAGAAAGGTTCTCTAGGCCCAAGTTAACTAAATGAATGCTAAAGATTAAAAAATAATATTATCTTCTGTTGCTGTTATAAAATCCTTCAGAGATGTACTTTGTACAAGGTAGCTTACTTACTTGCGTTTAGGTTTCAATTAATACGACGAGGAAAGAAAACCTTGGTTGTTTATCATATTTTATAATGTACTTACTTTTTTAAAGCTTATTACTTCATAATTCAAACATTTGTTATTCAACTAGAACGCACCTCACGAATAAGGAAAAAAGGTAATAATGAGCTCACCAACCAACCAACAACAACAATATATCGTCATCATTGTTAGTAGAGAATGCACAAAAGTGTTTTAAAATTCAAGCCCATCTTGTGTAAACTTGAAATATTGTGAAAAATAAAAAGTGTTATTGTATTTATATAAATGCAAGTAAATTTTCTTGAAGAAAAGAGAGAGAGAGAGAAGAAAAACGTTTGAATGAGGTTGAATTTTTACGGTAAAAATCCCAAAACATAGCACCTATAATAAAATATGATGTGTCCCGTATGAAAAAAGAAAGCCGACCGGATACCATCTTCTTTTATTTTATTTTTTTTACCTATTTTGGTTTGATGTATTGTTCATGATTGTATATTCTGAAGGTTTATAACAATAGATGCAATTTGGCAATTTTGTTAAAATAAAGTAAAATATCTCCCATCTTCATTGTTATTATCATCATATCATAAATACCACAATTGGCTACGGTTTCACAGCAAGATGTCTGATACCTTTCAAAAACTAGTCAAGTTTTACGTGATTGCATATATAAAAAACCCGATCCCCTTAACGTGGTGTTTGTGATTATCATGCAGTATTAGATAGATAGGTCCTTACATGCCATTACACCACCACCACTACTACTACTGATCACTATCACATCACCATTTTTATCATCATATAGCACTAAAATTATAATTCATTATCTTTATGAGAATGTGTACACATGTTATATGTATGTATGTATGTATCTCCGTTGTTGGAAAAAGCTTATATTTCTTTTGGCGTTTTACTGGTAGTACTGAAGAAAAAACTGACTGAGCGACTGGCTCATAAAAATAATATGCTATGATATATAAACCAGCGTGATGATATTGCTTTTTCCAACACTATAATTTTAAATTATGATGATGATGATGATGATGCTGGCCATTTCACTTGCTTGTTGTTGTCGTGTAATACCTAGAAAAAATTATCATAAACAACGGGATACATAACATAATAATAATACTAACTATCTCCAATGTCATTTAGCAAACTACCAAAAGAATCATAATAATTATGAAAAAATCTTACGAAGAGTAATATAACTTTTTTGTGTAATATGTATGTATAAACCGTGCCAGAATACCATGAGATTCGCAACGGTGGTCTAATCTCTGGCTGACAATAGTGGCAAAAGAATTTCCTAAATTATAAAAAAGTACGCAGTTTAAAAATTGAATGGATTTTTGTATACATTAAAAATAATCACTGCTGCAACCACTGCACAAAATCATGGCCAAGTTTGCGAGAGAAAAAAAATGCTTTATTGCCTTTAAAGGAAAATATACGCAATTCGAAAACTATACCTGTGTATATCCACCACCGTCCACCCTCATTAGATGCCTTTTATGAGACAACAACTTTTCAACTTATTTTGCTAAAATGAGGAGAAAAACTGCAGTATCATTTTGTTTGTTTTTGACCATCAGTATCGTTCACTGAATAAAGTATGTAATGAGATTGGATGGAGTTTAATTCATTTTCAACTACCACCAAACAAACTTCTACCGCTGGCGCAAGAGAGAAAAAATTCTAAAAACTTGACTTTTTTATACTTGATTGCACACAACACAGCAGCAGCAGAATAATACTTAATAATTGTAAAAAGAGTATAAAATTTTATTATAATTATTGAACATTAACATAGTATTACTTTTGCTTTAAGTAGTCTAAGTATGTTGCTACATTCTTACTAAAGTACTCTACCAGTCTGTGTGACTGATGATGATGATGATGGTGCGGCAATGGCGATAGAATTTGTGCTGCATGTGTATGTCTGTCTGTGACTAACAACTGGTAATTCTTGTTTTCATCACGTTTCTCTCTTTCTCTCTCTCTCTTGCAAAGGAGCAAAAAAAGCGCCTTGCATTTCCAATTAGCCAGTCGTCGTCACACAAACAAAAAAATAATAATAACCAGTAATAATAATGATACATTAATTCTCACTGACTTAAGTATATTGTTCCTGCCGTTGATGATTTGATGGGTGTGGACTGTCCCTGAGAAGCAAGAAAGAAAATGGGAAATATATTGTTCATAATATCATACCTAACCACTTTCATATACAGACATCACATCACTTTAATGCTAGTTAAGTTGTTTGACGCAATGAACTTTTGTATTGAAAACGCTCTCCTCTTTCTGTCATATGAAAGTGTATAAAATAAATGACCTCTTCTCTTGCGTCGTTTGTTGCTGCTGCTGTTGCGAATTGAAAAGCCGCATTTTGGTAGACGCAAAAGAGAATAAAGTAAGTAAGTGTTGGTTGGATGGTGTGGTGGTGGTTGGTGTGGTATGTGTACTTCTCTCATATGTCCTACTAGAGAATATTTCGGTTTGAATATTGCATGTTGTGTGGGAAAGTATTATGTCCCACTGTGGGAGTCTCTTGTTCTCGCCCAGGCATTGTTTCGTCTGTTATTGATGTTTTTTTTTTCTTGTTGTTGTTGTATTGCTTCAAAGATCATAGGAAAAGCACAAAAGACATAAGGAGATGTATACCTAGTTAGATAGACAGTATAAAGAGGGATGTACGTGCGTATGTAGCTATAAGTATAAAATGTAGGTTTATATACCTATACATTTTTTAAAACGTTTTTTCTTTCAAGTCTCATGTTCTCATCTGGGTGCTGTTGACCGGAATCATTTTACACACAAAAGGTCTAGTTTTACTACATCTTCTCTTTCCCCTCCTCCGTCGATTTCATACTGTGAGTGGGTGAATGAGAGTGTCTAAGTAAAAGGCATAGGGAAGAGAGAGAGAAAAAAAAGAAAAACACGGAGTATCTGCTTAAAGATCGACATCGTCGTCGTCAATGTTTGTATGGGAGGAAGTAGTAGAAAAGAAAACAACTTTTTTCTTCACTTTTTTTCAAAAGGCTGAATGAGTACATTCTTCCGCTTTATTTATCCTCCAAAGGAGAAACAAGCATTTTATTAAGCAAAAGCGTTCACATTTATATTTTTTGTGTAATAATGAGGAAAAATGTGAGTATGTGTGTGTATGTGTGCATGTAGTAGAAAGAGACAATAATTGTCACGACGCATGACTTAATCTACATTTCATAGAATTATTTACGACTTTGATGGTTGTTGATGTATGCAATAAAATGTATTGATTGACCATTTCACGACATTACTCCTGCTGCTGCGTTCTATGGGTTTTGTCAGTTTTATTACTGATTGTTCTTAATGATAGTGCTCTTTGCTTTAAAAAGTTTCTTTTTATGTTTGGTACTTTACATTTTTACCTAATGGAAGTTGCACTTTAAATATGTATATATATTTTTTGTATTGTTACTATTGCTATTTTTAAATGCACAAAAAGCACTTTTGCTTGTCTCTCTTGTGCGCTGACGCTTTTTACGTCATTTGATGTGTGGTGGTGATATGTTGAAAAATAAGCTTTTCGATTATCAACTGAGGAATGGTTATTTCAGTTGACAGAGACAATTCATCACCATCTGGCTGCAGTTTCGCCTTATCTAACTAGCAAACTTTGCATGCAGACAAAGATGAGCAAATGTGACGTAAACTGTTCTTTTTGTTTCTCTCTGACCCTTTTTTTAAAAAAAGACGCTCAAACGTTTATCTGGATTTTGGTTGTTTGGTTGGCGTGCTATGTAAATATTTAAGTAAATACCATTGCATGCATGTATTTATGATATTGTCTGCAAAAAAACAAGTGTCGTAAAAGAATACAAAGTGCTACTTTGTGTAGAAATTGTTTGTAATTTTGCATATTAAGTTTTTTTGTTAAAATTTGCCTATTTGTTACTGGTAGTGTTGCAAGTAACAGCTCACCAGTCACTGTCAGTTTTATTTAATGCACGACATGACACCACCATATTAAACTGTATATATATTTTTGTGCTTCAGCTGTTTTCAACTGGCCTCGGCCTTGTGCTGCTCTGTTTTAAAGCTTGTTTAGTACGAGGACAACTTTTATGGCCATTATGGTGCGCTGTCTTTCTTTGCACAGAATATTTTCGTGTAAAATTTTTTTCCGAATTGTATGCATCATGATAGTATCATCATCATACATGTTTAAAAGCTTACAAAGAAAAAAAATTCCCTCGTGTTGTTGTAAAATCCTCTTTATATAAAATGCGAAATTGGAAAACATCAGTGTGTTTTGATATGCTACATGCTGGTACTCTACATAGGCAAAAATGTACACTCTTATTATTGCATGGCTGCATCAAAAAGATAAAATAAGGCGAAATGGGAATTTCAGAAAGCCTTTTGATTGAAACAAGGCACAAAATGAAATTAAATCAGTGAAGAGAATCTCAAAATAAAAAAGAATCTCGGTAAATTTTTTTGCCGACAGAAATCCTACTTTGGTCGCTGAAATGTTTGCTATGCTAGGCTAGGCTGTTGTCTTTGAAAAGAGGAAAATTGCGATAACAAGAAAATATGGGTTTGTATGTCGTATATATTTTTAATATTTAAAAAACCAAGTTCCATTATTTCTGTTATCTTTTTTTGCTTGATAAATCTGAATAGCAATTTTGTGCTAACGGAGTAAAGGGAATAATAATAATATCTTCAATTTTAATGCTGCCTGCCGCTCTTTCTACACACTTTAAAAACTAAATGCACATTAAATGAGATTTTGTTTGCAGTTCGTGTTCACATTTGTTTGTTTTATTTAAGAATTTACGACTCATGTTGATCGTTGCAGTGTCATGCATCCATGATTCACGACTGTCATGAAAGTAAGGATGGGGGTACACACTTGAAAAATATCTGTATCTCACAGCGCATTTATCTCTTTTTATTGCTTTGATACCTGTTACAAATTATGTCGTTTTTAACCTTAGTTTATTTATTCATGTATGTACAGAAATATAACTTGTCAGCGAATCACGTTCAACATACCTTATACGCCTAAAATATTGGGAAGTGTGCTACATTTATATACACTAATGCTCAATTATATTGCTTTTATTCCAAAAATTTGGAACCACGTTGAATTTAATTTTAGGGGTAAAATTAGAAACTAAAAATGAATCATTTTCAAGTGGCCTTACAAAAAAAATTATACCATATCCCAGCACATTTTTGGCTTACTAGAGAAGATTTAGTGGTTAACGAGGTAGATGGGAGTATCTACTTAAAATTCTGTAGAGAATGCTTTAGCTGTCTTGCGCCTTTCAAAAGTTAAAGCCATAGTGCGGAGCAGAGAACAATTGCCAGTCTATACTGTCAAAATGGATGGGACGCATGGGGCAAGTGACGTGCACCAGCAGCCAATAATAACATTACGTAAACGAGGGTAATGTCATCATCGTTTTCCTGTCTTTAACATTTTGCACAGGAAAAAGGATGGACAAATCCAAGAAAAACAGAGTCTGCCTTTTTCCTTGGTAGGCATACCTATACACTCTTTTTTATATTATTATTAGGTATTATTATTAGATTATTATTAGATTTCTTATCTGAGAGGGTTATACAAACGACATANCATACCTATACACTCTTTTTTATATTATTATTAGGTATTATTATTAGATTATTATTAGATTTCTTATCTGAGAGGGTTATACAAACGACATATTTCGGAAAGGACGGAAATGTCACAATCATTATATTCAGTTATCCTCACTTCCAGTCAAGCGCCAAACTTCAGACTCAGGCTGTGAGCAAGCTCACATTAATCAAAAGAAGTAAAACAGAAAAGGTCAACGTATGAGCATTCACTCTACTATGCAGTAATCAAGTCCAAATATGACCAAAAGGCAATTTTGGTATCGGTATGAACATTGCAGATATAATTCACAAACACTACTACAAATGCTACGCCGTGTCTACATAAACGCAAGAGGTTAATTTTGGCAAAACCTTCAACTTTTCTAGCTGGCTGATCCACACTTTCGTGGCTGTTCCGTATTTGCTTGACTAATTCTCACTTTTACCACCACCGGAGTAATATTTGTGTATTTTAAGTGTTGGCAAGTGGCAACACGCTAATTGCGATGAATCATCTGTAGAAAATGAGCAGAATGCTTAGCTGTAGTTTGCACTGAGAAACCACAATTCAACAGTTATCAAACCTTAATACATTTTTGTGTCTATATTGGTAGTTTATACATAAATACTGAATGTCAAATGCATAAAAGAGAAATTTTATAAACTGCCTTTACAACGTTTACATATACAGCTACCTATACTCTTTGCACCTTCATCAAAATCCTATTTTGGACAATCATATACCTTAAATTCACGTCGTTTATAATGTGTGACTATTTTGAACTGGATATTTCTCTCATCATCATCATCCTATTTGTCGTGTATATGAAGTTTTTTGATAATATAATAGTATTTTCCTTCGACACGTCAATTCACCCCGTTTCTACATACAACCTGAAGCGTTCAATACGCTTCATCATACCTTATTATGTATTGTTGTTGGTATTTCCCATGAAATACCTTACAGCTTTACATGAAAATAGAATACATATTACGTGATATGTTTTTTCATGTTATATTGTCATCAAATTCCTTTATTGGATTATGTCTATAACTCACACTCGCAGACACTCGACCGCATACATGCAGCAGCAGCAAGGAAGAAAATAACTTGAAATATCGCAAACAAGCAAGCAAGCAACAACACCATCAGCTTAATACATTTTCCTGGTTATTTAACGTTTTCCGACAGCACGACATTTATCGCATTACCCTTGTCTAATGTTATTGTCTACAATTTTTTTTGTACACGGATACATTTGCCTAGACTCTCTACTACCACCACCACCACCACAAGTACGTGAAAGAAAGTGAGCATAGAAAATCCTGCTTTTGCTGAGTGTTCCTAACAATACAAAACTGCATTTATATAAAAAAATATATATATACAAAGAATAAAAATACAAGCTAGCCAAAATATATCCATTCATAATATTACCACCAAGAAATAATAATAATAATACAACTTGCAATGCAACCAAATATATACCTACATGCCTACCACCTTTTTTGTATCGCGGTCTCGTTTGACTATACCCCAAAATGCGTAGTTGGTGGTTTAAGAAGTGAAAAAAATCGTGTGCACAAGAGACTTGGAAATTTTTGCAGTGATCAGCAAGTAAAAAAAGTACACAAGAAAAAAAGTAGAGAGAGAGGAGAGATAGATGCTTTCTAAAGTAGACGTTTGTGTCTTCCAAGCTTGTGTTTTTACGTTCAAAAAAGAGGATTATCGTATCGATCCTTGTGTATATGTCGTTCTTCTCCTCTTAAGTATCTTCTTCTGTAATATAGTGATGATGTACCATATTTGTAAAAAGAAAGTACACAACGTAACAAGAAACTGAGAGAGAGAGAGAGAGGAGAGGGGAGAGACCTACCGAAAAGGATTCAGTTTTTTCTGAATGCTATTCATGTACGAAGATGAAGCTGATGTTGCTTTAAATAATTTGTATGGCGGTGGTGGTGTATGCGTGTACAGGAGTGTAGAGACAGAGAGAGATCTATCGAAATCCAAAAAATGTCTCGTATAATATTGTCACAGGATTTTTGCTCATATATTATTATTTTATCTTGTTACTTGCTTAAAGGCATGCGTATATACATAATATGTATAAAACTTTACAATATTTTTTATACAATACGCAATATTTTTATGTACACTTATATGCGCAAATTTGAATTTATATTGATGAGAAAAGAACAAGAGAGAGAGAGAGTTATATACACGAACACAACTAAAACTCAGCATGAAGTCGACTAAAGAAAAAAAACCAGTCTTTATACCGTGTCAGCCAATAAAACCATGCTAGCAAACGTATGTATAGATACATATAGGTATGTAGCGAGTAAGAAAAGAAAAAAACAAGACAGCTTTCTCGTCACTCGTTTTTGTCATAGAGAGAATATATAAGTCATGTTGCTAAATATTGAGCAAGCATCATCGGCAATGGGAGAATCTTCTATCTCTCTCTCTCTCTTTCTAGACTCTTATTCAATTCTCTTTTTTGTACAACTCAACGCGTATGCAAAATCTGCGTCTCTAAACTACTAATTCTTCTTATCGTCTTTTTTCTGCTGTTGAGGAGATGATAGACTAGAGAAGCGTATATCTACATAACAGTTTTGCATTCATGCCACCAAAGTAGTTGAAGTAATACTCTATGTGATGTTGCTGAACTTGGACTGGGTGCTGGCGTACTACTATTACTACTGCTGCTGCTGCTGTTCGTCATGAAGGCGACGACCTAAATTCTGCAATTAAGATGTTCATCCTATCCTTTTGCTGATGGGATCGTAATATTGATGATGATGATGCCTTTCACGGGTGACTACCAAACGTTTACTGCTGCACGGCACAATGAATTTCGTTATTAGATTTCCGCTCAAAATGTAAATTTTTATAGCAGGTTTCAAAAAAAACTGAAGATGGGAACAAGAATGATTAGGTATTTTTTTCTTATACCCGTTTTCAATATGCATACAAGTTTCTCTTTGAGTTTGTTCTTAGAAACTTATTTTTGTAAGTTTAAAGAGAAGATAATAATGTAACGAAAAACTTTTAGAGTTTTTGACATGTGAAGTGATGAGAAGATAATTTTTGTAAATACGGTCATGTGTATACACACAAAATACACACACACATCCACACATGTGTCTGTGTGCACGCCGAAACTTTTTCAAACGATGCCGGAATTAAATTACATACTGCTGCTATTGCTACTATGTGTGTGTGTGGTGCATGCTTGGTTCGCAATTTTGAAAAATCAAATTGGCAAAAGCTCATTCAAGACGGTGTAGTAGCTTTTACTAGTTTTATTATTATTATCGTTTGTCGTCATCATAAAATTAGGCGATTTATGTAGCAACCCGTTCCAAAAAAAATTATCTGCCGAAGATAGAATGCCGAGACAAACTATGTCTACGTTATAAAAGTTGGTAATATGTCAGCAAACGTTTTTTTATCTTTAAGGAAACGAATGACAAGAAAATATTAAAGACACAACTTTTTCTTCATGTTTTTATCAGAATAGAAATATCAGTTGATGTTGATAACATGTACCACCACCATGCAATTGATGTAAAGTATATTTTTCTCACTCAACTTGTCTAAACGGCTGAAACAAAAAAATTGCGGAGACTTTCATATAAAATAATAATGTTTTTGTACTTTCCTTGAAATTTTCTCCATTCAATGTTGGTACTATTATTTTTGTTTTTATTTCTAAAAAAATGTTGAGATTGTTTTTCACTTAGACAAACTTTTTGTTTTGATCATAAAGACTTTCCGAGAAAAAAACTTGAAAATATGTTGTCTATTCACTGACTTTCTCTCAACCCGTCTATTTGTAACACAGACATATCACTTATCTGATCATAATGTCATTATTATTGTTATCATCATAATGATCAACACCAGTAAAATCAAAATTTTCATGGATTTTTTAACCATGAATTAACTGCTGTGCTGAAAGAGAAGCCAGGAAGGAAACCGCCGGCGTCTGATGTTGTGTATGGATGTAGGTCTCATCATTTTCGTCAACATTCCCATAAATACCTACATTTCACTTCATTATCCTGTTTCCTCAACTGTAACTTCGCAGCTATATAATAATAATAAAAAGAGTATTCAACGGTGGTACAGAAAATTTCATCACATCATCCTGTCAGTCATGTTTCTTGGATCCGGTAGTATGTACAAGCAATTTGAATGGCTGTCTGTTGAATGTGGACAGTAGGCAGGCAGACAACCATGTTATGTTTTATATTTTATATATAAACGATGGTAGCATAAAAATAATATTTTGGTTCGCGTTAGTAAACAACATTTTCGCACTTTCGTAGTTTACATTCACAGTTTCAAACAGCAACAGATATGTACATATAACATTTTTACATAACTTTGATATCTATGCAATTTTTACGAGAGTACAACAAGCAGCGTTGTTTGAAACGGCGCACATCACTCCATCCCATTGAGTAGCAGCAGCAATGCAATGCTTTTTGTGTGACGTTTTGATGTAAAAAAAAGGTCTTCTTCACGTTTTAACCAGGGAGATATCTTCCAATAATCTTCCTTGTGTGTATAATTTTTGCTGTACACTTTTTTCACAAACTTATACAAATACTCACACAACACGTGCTGTATTGTGTTATCATCATGAGTATTACTATAATATATTGTAAGAGATTTCCCCTTTTCTCTGCACGCTTGATTATATCACGGCCAGTTCAACAAGAGATGTTAAAGTTTGGCCAAGAAAAATGCAAACTACTTTTAGT
>JAHZMT010004187.1:0-18522 GCA_027743785.1 Sinhomidia bicolor
TGCAATCATGCAATCATTGTTACATAACCAAGCATTTTAAGTAAATACACAAATTAAATGAATTAATCCGAGCAATTAAGAAAATATCTAATGATACATTATGAAATTTGACCTGTTATGTTATGCATACAAATGCATTGTAATTACACGCGTATGTTAAAAACATACAAGATTTATTCAAAGAACATCCGATCCCGATCCTCTTCACATGACAGGATGAGATAATAAAAAAGACGTAATAATACATACTACTACAACGAGAAAAAACTTTTACTTTACTTGGATGGCAAGTTGTGAGAAAACCATACGGACTTACGGACTCCCCGGCTGCGGCTGGACGTGTTTTCAATACACTGACTTTGAGAAATATATGGGCATTGTATGGATGAGTGTATGAATGAATGATAAAATTGAGCTACAGAAAAAAACAACAAAAAAGAGGATTTTGTCAATATATTTTTGACGTGTCACAAGAATTTTACTGTCAAGATATAAAATTGATTTTCACTTCTCTATATTATTATTATTATATAGGTATTCGTGGTGCCGGAGAAAATGCCATATAATAAAACTCTGTGTAAATTGTGTATTTCATTGTAAATAGTGAAGCGGTTGCATTACAATTACTTGTGTACGAATTATTTCCCATTCTTGATAACGAAAATAAACACGCAATCCAGCATGAAAACTTAGAGACTATACAATATTATACAATAATGTATTTATTACAAACACGTTCGCTAGTCAACTAACGTCTCTGCACACGGCATCAAAAAAGACGAGACAAGTTATTTGTCAACGCTCTATTATTTTTCAGTTTTACTCAAAGCTTAAAACAAACACAACTTCATGAATATACATTTTGAGTCAAGTAAAGCAGTTTTGACAACTCGCCTTTTTATCTGTGATTAACATACAAACTAAATCGCACAGTATTACCCTGTACTTACCATGGGTTGCAGCACGCTTAAAAGCATTATTAACAGAGGGGAGCGCTCAGCATCTTTATGTTTAGTGAATATTGCACTGATTTGTTTAATGAACCCTGGAATAATTGCACAAGACATTCTCAATAAAAACGTACGCAGTAATTCAACTTCAAAATCGTCTTCACCATCATATTCATCCAATTCAAGTTTGCCTGAAGAAGTGGATCAAAATGGATATGTCGCTTTTTGTCCTTGCATGGGTACATTTAATTATCCTGAATAAATGCTGCTGCCGGCTAACCTATTATTATTTTGTGATTAATCTGATAGCGTGGGTTGAATATATTCCATACAAAACGGGTTCGGTAAGCATAAAACGGAGAATATATTTATAAGTTACTTAGGAGGATTGAGCAAAAGTTGTAACTGTCCCTACAATATATTTACAGATTCAAATACCATTTGACAAGTACTTCAAACCTGAAGCAATTTTGCCATTCCACAGAGTGATAACAATGGAAAAATTTATGACTGATATCGCGCCAATGGTTTGGCCAGAAGAAAAACGTTATTGTAACTACGTATTCTAATATATTGCTAATTGTCGGAGACAAAGTTAATTTTAAAATTATGTGGGAACTGACTATTTCTTCTACAAGTAAGTATTGACTGTCTCTTTTTAGCATTTTGTTATATACAACGGGGTAGCGGAAATGGCTGTGATGCAAAAGATGGAAATCCATTTGGACCGTTTTGGGATAACTATCAGGTATCTAATAATTGTTATTCGATGTAGTTACTAAACGTATGCTAAACATACATAGTAAAAGTATTATAAAAATTAATTTATATCAATAATTTAGATTGATTTTGTTGGCTCTGAAATATTTGGACCAGAGTTACACTACCTAACCACATATAAAGGTAATGGGAAACAGACATGGCAAAGTAAATATTCAGGAAACGAATGGCCAGGTAATAAGCTCGTTTCTAATTCTAATATATATATATAAGTTTAATGTGGGTGCAATGCAATTTTAAAATGTTTTTCAATTTGTGTTCTAAAACAGTATTAGCCTTTGTCGGTCCACCAAGTGCATTTCCCGTGGAAGAGCAAAATGTAGCACTTCAAGAATATTTAGTTTGGCAAGATGAAATAGAAAAGAATTCCAGAGAATTTATCTCAAACCTTCCCAAAGGTCCATTTATCGGTATTCATCTTCGAAATGGAGCTGACTGGGTGAGCTATTTTTATCTCAAAAGGGTAATGGTAAAATTATTTCTATTATTGTTATAATATTTGTCTTTTTCAGTCCAGGGCATGTGATCTTGTTGATGGAACACAATCGCAATTGTTCTCATCGCCTCAGTGTTTAGGATATCGACAACAAAATGGAAAGCTAACGCAGGAAATGTGCTTTCCAAGCACATCCACAATTGTTAAACAGTTAAAGAGAGCTGCAAAGAAAATCAATGCGACCGCAGTATTTGTTGCGTCCGATAGAAATCACTTAATCACTGACCTTACTGTAGCACTTAAAAATCTACAAGTTGTTGTTAAAAAACTCCATTATGATTCCCCACACACTGACTTGGCCATCCTGGGAAAATCAAACCTTTTCATTGGTAACTGCATTTCCAGTTTTTCAGCTTTTGTCAAAAGATCGCGAGATGTGAACGGATTTGCATCAGAATTTTGGGGTTATCCCCCAGATATGCGTAGCAAAATGCCACAAACACAAAATGAACATGATGAATTATAGCAAGCTAAATTTAAACTGAATAAGGATAAGGATCCACTATATTAGAGTAATGGATCGTACAATAATTCTTTATTCGAATACTTTATTGTGCCTTTTATACCAACTTCAAGGATCTCATACACGATAAATAAGCCACGTACCTAATAAAGAGTACATCATAATATGTATCAATAGTTTCATCATTATTACATGATAATAATTATTATATTTTGAACAATTATATTTGCTCTTTAATTGTTCTATGTTGCAGTCATGATCGCTTTAGCTTAAATCTTTAGTAGTTACCTATTATACGTTAATCAGAAGTGTAAAGTAATTATTGAAACTCGGAAACTGAAACAAAACATTTTGGAAGTTTAAATAAAAACTTGATTACATAATAATAATAATGATAACAACAGTACAAAGTTGTACTGCATATATAGTGAATGAAAGTAAACATAACAGAAAAATGTACAAATATTTTTTTCATTTGGCATCAGTACAGTATTCCAAAAATGTAGGCTAAACTCTTTTGCATTATAAACTTACTTACATTGTCATAATAATTAAGTAATAAATATATTTCCGTCGCATCATTTTCCGGATCAAGTTTGGTTTTACTGTTTAAATCTTCGAACTGCTTTTTTAATTTTGCGACCACCAGGGGAATCGCTAGGCCTAAACGCAGAAATAAATCAAAGTCGCATCAATAAGAATTTAGTTTAAATTAAATTAACAATGGAGCTCTTTTATGAATTTAACTATTTAAAAAATAACCTACGTTGAACTAAATTGAAACAATGAAGGCGGTGGTTGGGATCCCGCATTTGGTGTAGGCTGCGTTGGATTCCCAAATGGAATGGTACTGCCAGGTGTGGCACCGAAGTTAAGATTGGGGGTTAAGCTGAATGAGGGTGCAGGTGTTAAAGAGGGAGCTGGTGGGTTTGAACTGAAAACCAGGAAAAATAATAACACTACATAACAGAGCTACAATGACAATAAAACTTAACATAAAATTAATTGGACATAAAAATTCTAATCTGTCCAATTAGTGCAATTACCTTCCTTTGCCAAATTGAAATAAACCTCCAGCTGAAGATTGAGTAGGATTGCTCGGGTTAGACTGTAATTGCCCGAATGGACTAGCTGTTGGATTACTTGAACCAAAATTAAAATTGGCAGGAGTGCCACCGAGTGGTGGAGTAGGTGCTGGAGCTTGAGCTGCTGGTGTTAATATTGTTGAGGTAGCACCTGGTAGCGCACCAGATTGATTTTGTTGTCTAAACATAAATAAGAGAACGATGTAGATAAATCATGCTTGGGAGGAATAATTAAAATTTTTTACTTTCTTTTTGATTCATTACCTATCTCCAAACGAAAAATTGCCAAATGCTGGTTTGGTAGAGGAGGAAGCTCCAAAACTAAACGACGGTGTACTTTGTTTCTGGGCATCGCTGGTAGCTGGAGGAACGGCTCCAAATTTAAAGCTGCTACTGTGTGTAGATTGTGAAGTCTGAAAATTCGGGGCCCCAAAAGGTCCACTGGCAGTTGACGAACTATTTGATTCTGGACCTTTTGGGGCTGAGAATATGCTACTACTTGTAGTAGTTGGTGTACTTGTCACCGTGCTTGTCACCTGAGAAGCAGTTGATGTCGATCCAATAAAACCAAATGTTGGTCCAGGTGATGGAGATGCGGTGGAAGTTGAAGAAGAGCTTCCGAACTTAAATGTACTAGAACCAGCTGTACTTGTAGATTGAGAAAATGTGGTCGAAGCCAAACTAGATGAAACTGAAGAAGGTGTACTAGTTGTTGTCGATGACATACCAAACTTAAATTCTGGTATAGGAGCCTTTTTATTAATATCACTTTGTGCAGGTGCGCCAAATACAAACGAGTTATTACTAGTCGCTGCTGAAGAGGTGGCAGAAGTGGCTGCTGTATTTGAAACCCCGAAGCTAAATTTCGGAGCTGGTGCAGTTCCAGCTGCAGTAGATGAATCCTTGTTTTCACTGATGACGGGATTAGGATTCTTTTCAGAACAACAAACACAACTGGCAACTGTTGGATCATTTTCTACCATACATGTTGGGCACCTCCATTTTTTACTAGCTACTACTGTCGAAGACAACGGAATTAAACCCTGAACGGGATTAGGGTTTTTCTCTGAACAGCAAACACAACTTGCAGCTTCCACTTCATTTTCAACCATGCATGTTGGACACCTCCATTTCTTCTTAACGACATTTGTTGTGGCAGGTTTGGAAGCCGCCACCGAAGTCGTGTTCTTCTCGCCGCAACAAACGCACGCAGCGACTTTAACATCGTTTTCCACCATGCATGTAGGGCAACGCCATATTGCCGAATTTTTAACTAAGGAAGTCAACGGAGGAAGAGTAGATGTAGTGCTCGAACTATTGGTGCCAAAGGAGAACTTGGCTGCTACAGGGCTATATTTACAAAAACAGTGTCAATATTTTCAGTCATTACAGGCATGTACGAGCATTGAGCATACATATTTAAAGTAATATTGACCTCATTACCTGTCAGTTTTAGGTGCATCTACCTTGTCAACAGAAGATGAGGCAGTAGTAGACTGAACGCTCTTTCCTGTCAGGTTATCACTATTAAAAAGTAAAAAGAGGTTACATAATGACAAGCTGATATTGAAAGTAAAATGTTTCGAAGCAAAATATTACAATGTAGCTAGTTTTGAAGGCTCCGAAGCTTTTAGGGGAGATGCAGCAGAACTGCTGAAAAATCCAGCCAGAGAACTTGAGACCGGTTTATTAATTTCACTAGCTGATGAAGTACCACCGACTCCGCCACTAAAAACAGTTTACCAAATTTTTTAGTTTTAAAAGTTTCAGTTACAACAACGTAGCGTTTACAATTTCTTTTAACTTGAAAAATACGTGTGCTCAAACTTACATGCCGAACAGCTTTGACGCATCACTTTTTATATCAGATGATGAATTCAATGGAGATTTCCCCACAGGAGAGCCTTTCAACCTATATAATTAAATCAAGGATTTGTTAAAACCATTACTGAACACCAAAGCGGATTTTTTCGGAAGAATAAATGGTGACGGGAACTTACGATGAAGATCCAAAACTACTACCACCCGTGCTTCCTGAGAATCCTGAAAAAGCTGGAGCAGCAGTTGAAGTTTTGGTCGTGACAGTAGAAGAAAAGGATGGGTTTATTCCGGACGGTGCAGAAAAAGATGAACTGCTGGTAGGCGACTGTGAAACTCCAAAAGAAGTAGGAGTTTCTTTAAAACCATTTAGTAACGGCTGTTGTACTCCTTTACCAGTTGATTTGTCTTGATTTGCCAAGTAACGATCAAATACGTCAGGCGCCCATGGATTACTAAAAGTGAACTCTGAGCTGCATTCATGAAATTCTTCTTCACTGTTGTCATCCTTTGGGAGAATGGGCGTAACAGACTTGATATTAGTTCCACTAGAGAATTGAGGAGTTGTTGAAGGTGCAACTGACTTAACTGACACATGCATTTGAGAAGGTGAAGGTGCTTCTTCTTTATCTGTATTAGTCGCAGCATCAATCATTCTAGGAATACAAAAGAGTCTACGTTGATCCCCTGGATTGAACATGGGACTAGTCTGGTTTGCTGGAGATGGATTCGACATTAGTAAACTTGAACACATTTTGGGAGGTCCTGTAGATCGATTGAGAGAACCTCCCGGTGACATCCTAGATAATGAGCTTCCAAAATGCATCGGCTGAACAGCTTCTAAAAATACAATAAACGGGTATTTTAATACACTTCAAACAAAATTCGATATGATATATATAATTTAATATTAATATTTATTGCTTACTTATATCTTGGTCGATACGAATTTTTCCGGCATTCATTACAGGGGTTGATAGATTCTGTAAAGTTTCAATGATTCTTTGCGCCGTTGAAGACGTTGCCGATGCAGTGCTATCACCCCCAAGACTTGAATTTAAAGAAGCTCGGCTGGAAGGTCGATTTCCCTCAGAATCAGAGTCATCTCTTCTAGCCCTAATTAAAGGCACACGGAGTGATGTTCTTCTCTCCTTACCAAAGTAATATGGCGCAAACCTGCTAAAGCTATTAGTGTTTGGTGAAGGAGCCCCAAATGGTTGTGAGTAACGGGTTCTGAAAGGACCAGTGCTTCTCCCATACGCCCCACTGCCACCGCTCGTGGACGAAGAAAACGAAGAGCCGTCCATGAACGGTCTATTTCCACTGTCATTAGCACCAGGTTGATTTCTATGAGCAGGTGGCAGTTCTGGGTCCAATCGTAACTTCTTAAAAGATGACATGTTGCTGGTTACTCCAATGAATATGTATTTTCTACGAGTATATATTTAAATTTTAAATTACAAACTTGGAATGCATGAGCGATATACAAGTTTGCCTCGATATAGCGAGGTTGCAAACACAAATATCTTATAGTTGTTTTCTAACGGTAACGGTGGTAATTAGCTGTTGGCTGTGTCACTTTTCAGTGAGACGTTACTGACAATAGACTAGGGACTCTTACAGACCACACGACCTTATGAATACTTTTATAAGTTGTAGAGCGTTGCCAGTATTTTGAGTTGAGTTAGAAAACAATAACTCTGTAGTGTTTTCTCTTATAACATAATATTTTCTGTATTCTGTTGTGTTGTGGTCGCCGTTGTTGTCGCCAAAAAATATAGAAAGTGGTAGTCTTAATTTTCGTAGATATTACCAACTAACTAAAGTACAGTACAAGTTGCAAACCAACACAAACATCCAGCTTATTCTCCGACCGGTAGTAAAAATGCTGGAATTGATTTAAATAACGCAATGCAACAATTTTATCTTCAAGTTATATTTCACTGTTCAATTTTTTCCGCTCAACAAATGAGACCGAAGGAATAAGTTTTTGTCCAAAATTATTGGGTTCTACACTAATAATAACTATTTCAGTATTGTATTTGACACATTACACAATGGCTGTTAAAAACTCCATGTTATTTATAACAATTAACCAAAGAACAACCTAAATTAGTCACACACAGAAGATGACTGATATGAACATGTTCCATTATTTTTACGTCACTGTTTGCATTGTAAATATCATCATATATATAAAATACATTCTCCTCTTACATTTGTGTGAGATACAAAAGCACAGTCTATACGATTAGATCAGACAAAAGTTAAGATTAAGATAATTACTTCCAAAATATTTTAAACTAAATTGAAATTTTCACCAAGCAAGGCCAGAGATCACTTCACCTCACACTAAAACGTTAATAGTCACTGTTTCTCTCTTCTGGTCAATTTCCTCCACAAAATGTTCATTTTAAAGCTTCCAATTTGCTAGTTTTCGCTTTTTCAGACACTTTGTATCAAGTGTATCAACAACTGCGTAAATAATAAACACAAGCTTTAAACGTTTCAGTTACTGTGTTTTGAAAAAAGAGGATAAAAATAGTCTTACTTTTTGAATAGACCGACAAGCAAAATAAATGATAATGAACTTGCTTGAAACATTGCTTCTTTTTCACAATTAAAAAAAAACTTCCTCTTCTTTTCATCCGACACAATAATTATTAACTATAACTATTTATATTTTTGTCGTATGTATCTTTTTTTATCTTGCCGAGAGAGATATATATTTTTTTAGAAAATAGCACAAAAAACCAGTACAATACAACTAAATGCCTACTACACACACGGGAATAATTATTATTATACGACAAGCAGAAAAGGAATCACAGGCTTTCTTTCTTCTTCTTCGCCTTCGTCCTACCACTACATATCTAACATTAACATCTATTTACTTCTTCTTACTTAACACGCTATTGATATTGTTGTAGATTATTATATATTTTTTCATATTAAATATTATAGTAGGTATTTATAGTGTTTTTTCTTCTCTCTCTCTCTTGCTGCTCTGCTTCTTCTTGTGCAGGCAGTGTTATCGTTAAGTGTTTGCTTTTTTTAACGATATAAAAAAGTTATATCGAGTGTGTTATTTGTTGTGTACACTGCTAATAAATCCTGCTGCTTGTTTGCTATGAATGTGTGTGTGCAGGCAAATAGGAGTGAAAAAATAGAGAAAAAAGAGTTAAATTTTTGCAGTGTGGAAAAGATAGATTCAAGCGCTGATCGCTGTCGCTTCGTCGCTGATGACGGTGCTATATTGTGTGTGGTTCTGTGGTGGTGTGTGGTGTGGTGGTGCGAGCAATGTAATGTGAATGTGGAGTGGAATAGGTTACGTTTTACGTTTGAAGAATAAGTACCTAAGTAGGCAAAGTAAAAAAATACAGAGGAGGAGAGAAGACCGAGAATTTCTGTGTGTGTGCTTTTGTGCTTGCTTCGTCTTGTCTTACGCTTACGCTGCTCTGCTTGTGGACAATGATGATGATGATGATAGCCGTAAGCCGTGAGAGGTGATCCGATCCTTGTGATGTAAAAAAGAAGATTTTTTTTATTTTGTAAGCCTCCAAAAAAGTGGAATGAGGTATAGTTTCAAGTGAGATGAAGAAAATGCGTGCTTTTTTGCTCGCTAGTTTAAAGCTAGCCCGCTGTTCCCGTAAAACCCCCCGCGCTGCCTGTATCACAAGGAGGTTATGGCGGAATTAGTTTGATTTGTGGAATCAACAGCTGGCTATCTTATATAACAGTCTGTGGTTGTATCGATGAAAGCGTATATATGTACTGACTGAAAATTGATGCAGGTAGGAGGGCATGCATATTATTGCATATCGAACATTTTGAAAAGATAAACAAAGTCTTGTTGTATTTTGTTGGTGATGATGATGATGTGCATAATTAATTGCACCTGTTAATAAATTGGGAATTAAAACATTTTTGTTGACACATTTAAGTATGTTGTCATTAACAGAAACAAGAAAACCTCTCAAATTGACAGAGAACGATTGTGAAGTGTGAACAAAGACCACCAAATAGTGCATGAGAGAAAACTGAAGAAATTGTAGTTTGGTTTAAAGCAAAAAATAAACAAAGTACAGCGCGCAGTGCATTGCGCCTGTGTTCAGAGTGCATGCTGTAGAATGGATCAAAGTAAAGCTTCATCGTCAACTGTGTGTCGTGAATTTTATGAAAAGTTTCCACAGGGGAAAGAACGGGTGCATAAGGAACTCGTGAGATTTTTAGCAAATCATCCTACTAGCCGGTAAGGATGGAGAAAAATAAATAAAAAAACGTTTCTATTCTTTTATTAGAATTTACAAAATTGATGATTTAATAATATTTTAATTTACAAGAATATTTTATTCAATAATACACATACATGCAAAACAAGCTGGTACGTTGCGTCACAGTCACGAGTTGTTATTATGACTCACAACTACATTTAATTGTGTTCGTCTCTCAATTGTTCTCCGATAAATAGTAAGGATAATAGAAATAGATGATTATTCCTATGAACAGTAATATATCAAAAGCATTCAAACAAACAAACCGTAATATGACTGGTTGACTTAAGGTGTTGGATAAGACGTGATGTCAACATTACCACCAATATTTGACATGAATGTAACAAAGCTAGTTAGTGGTTTTGTCAGCCACACATGACGACCTGAGGTAGACTGTCTTTTCGGAGTAGTAAAGGCCGGGGGCAGTGTTGCAGATGTGCAGGATGTGGTAGCTGTTGTGACGTTTGTTGTCATTGTCTTTCTGGGCATCGTAACCCCATGGATTCCAAATGTCTCCACGTCCAAAGTAGACCGCTGCTCCCTGGTATTTAGTATGAGACTCACAGCAGAAGTTTTTTCCTGGACCAGTTGAGTTTCGCAAGTAGGCTTGTCATCACAGTTTTCCTTCACCGGTTTCAATTTTGGTCGTATTAATGGCATTTACGTTGCTTTCAGGCGATTCATCCTCATCAGCAACACCAAACGTAGACATTTCGTTTTCGTTCTGAACAACAGAAAAGTATTAATTACGTTTACGTTACGAAAATAAAGTACCTATGCAAACATAAGCGAACAATGTTTCGTATACATTGTAATTTGCAATAATTTTTAATAATAGAAACTTAATTTAAAAATATTAATTCTACCGAACGTGAACTGGGTTTCAATGTAACCGTTTGAGTGTTTTCTTGTCGCCGACTTAAAGTTGGAACTAAGCGTATCATTCGACTGGAACATTCCAAAAACGTACGCCTATCAAATGTTTTGGTTTTAGCGACATTACTGGGTGGTTGTTGTTGCGAATCTTTAACACGACGCTGAAGTCGTTGCATTTTATTATTCCCTGAGTGTGTTCTAAACTGCAATAAACAATGTAAAAGAAGATGACATTTTGTTTTCTTTAATCAGTTTATGAACAAATATGTATCAAAAATACTGACAACATTGAACATCATAACATTGTTATTATAAAATCCTGACAGGAATTTATTTATATGAAAACTTTATAATGTAAATAAAATAATTATTACCTTAACTTCCTTTCGTAGATGTTTTCTGTACTGTCAGGTCAGGTCAGATGTGTTACAGAAAACAATAGTGTAGCTAATTAATTTTCGGGTCCGTTTGATTTTCAGTAAGAAACTCAACGAATGGATCCTGTCAGAAGAACCACAAGCGCAGCTGCAGAGGGACCTTCAAGAACATTCGAATGGGGACTTAAGCAAGAATGGCTATGACGACCTCACTTTTCGTACAGAACAGCTCTGCAGAGACACCGGTGGTGCGTCGTTGGTCACTTCAATGAATTCTGATTCAAAGAAAAAGTCCTACTCAAAATGCGACATCAAGTCCAAGAAAGCAAGGGAGTTGGGAAATGAGTTTTTCAAAAAGAAACACCTAGGAAAAAGTTTACATCACTATAATCAGGCCATTAAGTACTCGCACTTTCCAAAGCCATTAAATGTCGAGTTAAAAAAGTCCATTTCAAATGCAACTTACGGTGCTGATTCCGATGGCACATGCTTGTCTATTGCTCTTGCTAATCGTTCCGCAGTTTTTTATGAACTTGGTGACTTTTGTTATGGTAAGGCATTGAAAGATATAGACTTGGCTCTAAAATACCGCTACCCGGAAAGATTGAAAACAAAACTAATTATACGAAAAGCACGAATCATGGTAGAGCAAGGGAACCGCAAAGCTACTCATCAGGAATACCATGAAGATGCTGAAATCATCAAAGCACGTCAATTACTATGCAAATTAATTGACGAACTGGAAACTGTCAAATCATCAAATAAGCAAGTCTATAAACCTGATGGAAATGGTGCAGAAAGCCAAAAAATTAATGAGATTGAAATGCAAATAGAAAAGTTGGTGCATATTAGTCATCATATATCTGAAAACATTGACAATTCCAGTTCTTGTATTGACGTAGCTGAAAGTTTTAGTGAAAACGTGCAGTTCGAAAGTGCATGCAATAAGATTTTTATCAATACATCACAAGATTTGGAACGACATGTTATTGCATCTTCTGACTTAAACGAAGGAGATGTTCTGTTTAAGGAGCTACCTTTTGCCTCGGTACTACTACCAGAATTTTACAACTCTCATTGCCATCATTGTCACAAATTGCTGCATAGTGAAGCAGGAGCCAGCTATTTTTTTCCGTACGATAAACAAATTATTTTTATGAGTTTTCCTTATGGTTATCTCATTTATTCAAAAAAATGTGTCGTACAACCAAACAGGCCGAACATGGTGAAATAAATGATGACACTCACGTTGCCCCGTATTCTTTATCGAGCTGTAAAATTGTTTTGTGTGTTGTTGTAGATGCAAACGTTGTACACAAGTTTTGTTTTGTGATGACCTCTGTGCAGACGCTGCTGAATTGTACCATATTCATGAATGTGGATGGCTAGATCTTTTGCATTCTGTGGGAATTGCGCACTTGGCTGTACGAATCATTCTCGTTGCTGGAGTTGAGGAGATTTTAAAATGTACAGAAAATCATTCAAGCTTGTCAAACTTGGCAAATTTGAATTTGTTCAAACAAGGGATGCATAACTACCACCGTGTTTTCTCCTTGGTTGATCATATCAAAGACATGTTTGAAGAAGACTTGTTTCAGTATAGCTTGGTAAGATTTTTCACTCACACAGGATGTGTACAATAAATCAATTTCACTGATTGCGATATACTGCAAATATTATGAATACTTATGATTTTATGTGTATTCTTTTCAGACTGCTGGTTTGCTTACACAATTTCTAATTTCAAAATCATCCTTTTTGCATGGAATTTCTGAGGATAAGCAATTTCAAGTTGGAGGGGCATTACTCCGCCATATTTGCCAATTGGTATGTAATGCTCATGCCGTAACGGATGTTTTACCAGGTAATTAAATAGATTGCGGAATATGTACTTTGTAGTGAATAAATCATTATTTCCTATTATATACCTAAGTTGTATATATAGCTTTGTCTGTTTAAGACAGGATTGAAAAATATCATTATTTACATTTTTTATGTATTTTTGCAAAGATGAAGAAAATGTTCCTTCCAAGGTCATTGATGAATGCCAGAAACGGATCGCGACAGCTATATTTCCTGCTGCCAGCATAATGAATCATTCATGCGATTCCAATATTACGTTTAATGTAAGCTTCCTTAGTCAATATACTTATTTATCTGCGTTGTAATACATCAGTAGCTTTGTGTGAATTTTAGTTTATAAATGGCAAGCAACTCATTGTGAAAGGAGCAAGAGCCATTAAAAAAGGAGAAAACGTCTATAATTGTTACGGTCCACATTTTCGAAGAATGCCACGAGCTGACAGACAGGAAATACTCATGCAGCAATATTTCTTTGCATGCGAATGTGATAAATGCACACAGGAACTGCACGATAAAACATCCTTTGCGGTAAATAATCATTGACAAAATAAGTTTCATAATTAAAACGAACATACTTTCTATTTAGTTGTCTTGATGTTACTTTTTAAAATGTGAAAACAGGATCAATTTCAAGCCCTGAAATGCGATAAATGCGAGGAACCTATATATTTATCGGAAATGTCGACTGTAGAATGCGTAAATTGTGGAGAAAATCACGATATAAAAGTCAAGATGATATTGCTCAACGTTGTGTGTGATTTACAGAGAAAAGGTAAAGCCTTGTTGGTATTTCTTCAAGAATTCGAGGAGTTCAAACTATATTTGACCTTCGTATTTATACGATTTCATGTCTCGTGAATTTTAGGCGACTATTTATTGGAACAAGGAAGAATTGAGGAGGCAGCTGAAGTGTTTCATTCATGTTATACATCTGCTTCAAAAATTTTATTCAAATGTAACTCACAGTTTGGAAAAATCTGCGATACATTAGCTAGATGTTCAGTAATGACAGGTAATTTAAATTCAGAAATAATAAACTCGGTTTGCACATTCATTTACATAAATATTTATATGTGCATCATTGCTAATATATGTTTTGTATTGAAATGTTGTATATAGGAAATCTGAAAGCTGCTAAACGATATTTAAAACAAAGCTTGAAATACGTTGAGGTCAGATTCGGAGAAACCTCCTTGGAATATTCCAGGGAATCTCAAAAGTATCGGGAAGTTTGTGCAGAGTGCTAACTTTGATCTACTCAAAGATACTCATTTATTTCATAAGATGTAATTTTGCCGTGTTTGTGTTTCTTTACAAAATAAAATGCCAATTCTCTTTTCTCGAGTTTAAAACAAGTAAAGAAATTCATTATTTCATAGGTAAACATAGATTTGCTAAATATCAATAGCAAATTGATACACTACCATTGCCTATTTGTTGTACACATAAGTTTGCAAAATATATCATAATCTTTCTTTCTGAACGCGTATACGTACATACGTGCATCAACGGTAACAAACACTTATACCGTTTAAACTGACCTTCAAATATTATTGCTCACACCATAAACATTATTTCAAGTATCGGTAAATGTTGCATGCATAACATGGTCTACAAACAAGCTTCATAAAGGATCCAGTTGGGTATGTGTCCGAATTAATTAACAACTTCCAGATATTTGATTTTAATAAATAATTCATTTGCCCGGAAATTTTTCAAGAATGATACATATAACGCGGCGTTCTAAAGGAAGCCTCTATTATAATATTTCAAAACCATGCAACTCATGGTAATTCTCTTGTAAAGATTTGTAGGCAAATACTTGCAATCAGTACATACCAATACGATAAAAAGTCGAGAATTGGGGTGTATTGATATTCTCAGAAATACATACCATCAAAATTGCTACTGATATAATACTGGACATGATTATCCATAATCCATATCCATTATATCTATGTTATACGCTCGTGAATGTTCGACAAGTTGCCCACCTATATTGTGCACATACTGTATGATGTAATTTGTAAAGTAGACATTACAAACTAGAAAATTCATCAATTTGCAAATTTTTCTGTGTAAAAGAAAGCAAGCCTAGGTTCTTGTTGATTTACTCGTTTGACATGCTTTATTTACATTGTTCAGCATGATCAATGTTTGTTCGTGATGTGTATGTAACTAATTAAGTCATGATCATGTGTGAACCAGCTCAAACCGTAAAATGCAATTAGGCAAACCGAAAATTAGCCATCGATAGCATCATGCCACAATAGCTAATGGATATGTGTGAGGATTTAGTTTATCGTCACCTTCACAAATATCTTTTTAGTCATTACTCAAGAGAGTCAGACAGTGGAAGCACTTCAATTTTTACACCCTGGAAGTTTAATCGCTTGAAAATACACGAAACTACTTACAATGGAGAAACAGTCATACCCAGAGTACTTTTCCGGTCGTAGGGTCTTGATAACTGGAGCGGGGAAAGGTTAGACATTTTATCTAAAGAAATTGTTGTTGTTTTTCTCTTCTAAAACACGACAAATGGGCAGCATCTGAGAGAAACATTGCATCATTGACATTTGCGTGATATCCAATCTACAACAAGTTGTTTGGTAGCTGGTTGACAGACGGCTGAAGATTCAATTTAATTCCATCGAACCTTCCATGAGAATATAGTGAACAGCTTACCATGAATTGCAGTGCAAGTGTACAGCATGTCATTGTAATGTAATGTACAGTCATCCATCATCAGAGTGGATTCTACTACTGTGCAAACAATTGCTTTGTTTATATCTCTTTCCTCCTTTTTTCCCACACAGGTCTCGGCTATGCTTTGGTGAAAAAGTTTTACGAAAATAATGCTGTCGTAGTAGCCCTGGACAAGAAGCAGGCTTACTTGGACGCTTTAAAGGAAGAGTTCCCTAGCGTGACAACTATCTGCGTTGACTTGAGAGATTGGGACGAAACACGTCGCCTTGTCAAAAGCGTCGCTCCCATTGATCATCTTGTAAATAATGCGGCAATATCAGGCACTTCATTTTTTGAGGATGTTTCTCCAGAGCAAATAGATGGGTACGCGACCGCATACACCAACAATGATGATAATAAAAATGAAAAAGCTTTTCATGTAATTTACTTTTTCCTGAATTGAGTTCAGCAGAATGTGATGTGATGCATGTTTTTTTTATTATACTTTACAAACATTTTGTAAAGTACAAATAAGACGATATATACGTAGTTTGGTTTAAATGGTTTATTATTATAACAGAAATACAACATGCAAATAAAAATATTTACCATAGAGTGCATACAACGTGTAAGGCAATGCTAGTATCTGTATTCACAAGGAGCTTGCTGACAACGTTGAACGGAACACAATTTGCACTTGCACAGTGCACACTGTATACTACTTTCATGCTTGGAATAACCTCTTTACATCTATTTTCAGGTTATTTGCTGTCAACTTCAAAGCGGTTATTAATGTAAGCCAGTCAGTAGCTAAAGGGTTAACTCAACATGATCGAGGACAAGGAGGAACCATTGTCAACATTTCTTCTGTTGTAAGTGAGCAGTTGAATAATCCATCATTTTTTATTAGGCTCTTGAGCAACATAGTTAGGTAGTAAAACAGATTTTAGTTTTATTGCTTCGTTATGTAATGAATACTATAATATGCACTTACTGTGTTCATTTCCTTCCCCAATGTCATTCAGTTTGACACCACACCCTCGAAAGGAATTTCGATGTACAGTTGCACGAAAGCTGCACTTCTCATGCTTACAAAATGTATGGCACTGGAGCTTGGAGACAGCGGAATTCGTGTGAATTGCATCAGTCCTGCCCCAACTGCAATGCTAAAGGAAATGTTTGTATCGCAAAATCCGCAGATAGTACATGAAACACAGAAAGTTCTTGATCGTCAAGTGATCAAGCGACCGGTGCAGCCAACGGAAGCTGCTGATATTGTGCTGTTTTTATCTAGCCCCGATTCTGCAATGATCACGGGTACTTCCATTCCCGTGGATGGGGGCATACTCAGCCATTAAGAGAAATGGGCAACTGTTAATATGAAATGCAAATATATACATATTTCTAAAAAGGAGAAAAAGCACATTGTAAGCAAATATACATACAAGAACTATAATGTAACTTGCCAGCTTTATAATTTGGTAAGGTCAAACAACAAACGAGATATATATCTGATTCATTAATAATAAATTAAAATTGCCATTTGACTACTGCAATAAAGCTTTGCTTCGCAAGGACTTTCTTTTCCACTCACGGTCACATGACATTATTTTTTCATGGATTGCACACCACATTTTCAAGGATTCTGTTGAAATAAAGAATAGTCATTCATCACATGCGCGGTAATTGTGAAATGTTGTACTCGAAAATTCTGTAAAGTAATGACAATTTATGCGATAAATACATCATTAATTGAGAGATCCGGCGTTCCACCACAATAAAATCCGAATTTAATCACTACATTGTACTGTCTGCATGTCGTGCTACGCCTAATCCTTTCAGTTGTTCACAACAGTAGTACTCATAAAAGATACACTTATTGCCATTCCCTTATGTTATTTCCCATTAGGAAAAAAAATCTTGAATGTAGGCCATATAAGAGGAGAAAACGTGAACCTTGTCCTACGACGAACAAACGCAGCTCTTATCAGCTTTGGATGGATTTTGTATGTAAAGCTTTTGTTATAAAATTACAACAATGGACACAATTCTCCAACCATTACATGAGAAACTTCAGATGAAGTTCTCAAGCGAATAAACTCTGCAGCTCTGTCTCTTTCTCTCTCTCTCTCTGCTCAGTTACATGTCGTCGTTTTTCTCTCACTCTCTTTATTTCTATCGAAAACTCCAACCCTTTTTCTAATTTGTCAAATTGATTTTCCAACTTTATTAGATGATTTCAAGAACGAAAAGTATACTGTAAATTATTGAAAAGGAAAAACTGAAGAGGAGAAAGAGGGCTTCCCACTAGCACTACATACTAGCTGAATGGAAGTATCATGTTTTAAGACCGCATCATATCATCGTCATCATATATTATTATTATTCAAGTAGTCGATGAGCATTGTGGAAACTCTCTCGCAATTACTCGAAATGGACTGGATGATCCCAGAAAAGTGGATACAAGTACCCCCTCATCAATTCTTATGGGCTCATACATTACCCATTGGGATCGGATTCAAATTTTAGACAGACGAGCAGAACATTGGGATGTACGTACCGTATATTATCTGAAAAGAAACGTATTGTATATTTTTTGTCATTCAACTGGCCACAAAAAAAGAGATGTACTCGGGGAAAAAATGAAAGTTTTCACAATGCAAATATAATATTCACATCATATTTGAGACCACCACAGCATCAAAAAAAATTTATCAGTGTAATGATTTCCTGCTATCATTGCATTTCAGTTCTAGTGATCCTCGGTTTTTGTATAAAAACACCAAAATATATAGAAACAGTAAGAGCAGCTATTTCTGGTAATCCACCCCTTCATTTTTTACATCATTCCG
>JAHZMT010004188.1:0-12371 GCA_027743785.1 Sinhomidia bicolor
GATTAGCTTAACTAATCTGGTCCTTCGGTTTGAACTTTCAGTCACTATACATCATCTCATCAACTCCAAAGTTACCTGATATCCTCCAGGTTGAGAGAAGGTCAGTCTCCCACGCGGATAAGTCTAAAAATTATTAGGAATTGATTATCTAAAAAGCCAGATCTTGGTTCCTTCTTTTAACTTTTAATGTTTTTGCATCAATCTTTGAATTCTAAGTTTGGTCAGAAAATGCTAAGAACGAGGTTCGGAAGATTTTCTAGCCCTAATCAGAGCTGATTGAATATGTTGCAACTAATAGAAACTATTTGCAAATAAAATATGATTATCATAATTGACTTAATTTTTGTTTTTATTGGTTAACGTGTCAAGTTGAAACCAGTATAAGTCGAAACCTCGAAATGTAAACGTAGTTTGTAATAAACTTTTGGCTATATTGCGTTGAAAACTACAAAAAACATTTAAGCTTACAAACTGATATAAAGTTGACAGTTGCAATTTTTGCAATATCAGTGAAGTCGTCGAGTTCAGTTCAACTCATGTAAATTTGGGTTAGCTCCAGCTTTCCTAAGACAAACAAAACATCCCTTCCTTTAACATTTTGTAAATTCCTATCATTAATCAGTACAACAACATCTTTAAGGAATAAAAATTTATTTATAGCCAAAGGAAGTATGTCGAATGTAAAAAAAATAATCAACGACGCATACTTGTATAATTTGAAGTGCTGAAACAACACTAAGCTTTTTTATCTTATAATTTAATTTAATGTAATATGTGAGCAATGTAATTATTACAGGTGGTACGGTACCTCTCTAATTTAGATGGCAATTATTTTCAACTTCATGTAAAGTTGAATTTAAGCACGCATTAAAATACTTTGGATTAGTTTTGAAATCCCCAAATTTATCGAAAATAAATTGAAGAGCAATACCATTTTAGGAAAACATATGTAGGTTTTTATTTTTATTAAATCCATGTGTTTTATTGCGTAACCGAAGGCGTATTTGTCCGTTTTCTATTAATCATAATTACACTTCAAGTTAATACGGCTACAGTTTCTGAATTTTCATTATATTCATGTATATCCTATCTTATGCGTGACTAAGTAAGTTTCACTTGACGGTTACAAATCTATTGCTTTGATACAGTTTATATTGTATCTACGCATTTTCCACCATGGTTAGCATGCCTAGTTCATATTATCACCAGAACAGCACTTTTTCATCACATTTAAACCTTAACTGAGTCGTAAACTAGACAAGGAACTATGTTCTGTTTTAATTTAGTTGCGTATTGCTCAAAATTTATGTATAAATATAATCCAATAATTTTTTTTTAAAAACATGCTTCTACTCTTGTTTTAAATTAGCAGCTTTGCTAAACTTTGGGGTAGCGGTAAAAATGCAACTTTTAAAACTCATCACAGTTTTTATTTTCATGGTGACTGTCATTCACCAAAGTAAATCAGATAAAGTAGTGAATGTTCGACCTTTAAAAGTAAACAATGCTTTGAAGTCATCGGAAAATGAGCAAATTAAAAGCGTTAGTTTACATTTAACAATACCATTGTGTGTGTTTTGTTTCATGTCTCTCGCAAATTTTCATGGGGTTGACATCAGACAACATTCGACGCCCATTTTGCTAAGACGCTATGTTCCCATTGAGTTTACATTTTCGCTACAAAACCGAAAGAAAATGTATTATGTTTATAACTCACCCAAGGATTTTTCACTATCGCTTAAAAAAGCCAACTGGAAAACCCTGGCTAATTACTCGAAACATTGCGAATCTCAATATGTGTACAATGATTTGCAAGAAAGAGCGCCCGGTTTAAAATTTAATTTTTGCAGTACTATAATACTAAACAAGTTCGCTTCAAACAGTCGTCCATGGAATTATGAACAGCACATTTATCTGCTTCCTCCGATGAACTATAAGCGGGATAATAAATATTGGCAGCATTTGTCTTTGCCTGTGTGGAACTCGGAGAGAAAAATAATGGCAATAAGAATGGGAACGATTACTCCAATGATTCTTCAGTTTATGGTCACAAATCAAAAACCGTCATGGACATGGCTTTCATCATACCGCGATTTTCTTGTGTTTTATGAGATGACGGCACCAATTATTATTGGAGTCTCCTTACATAATTCTCGTAGCGGTTTTGATCTTTTGATACTTCCACCCTGCGCTTTATGCCCAAATAGAACTTTCGTTAATATTAATACGAGCAGAGAGACGGAACTGCTCAACATTTTTGAGCTAATTACAGAATCATTTCGAAGTGTCAATAACTCATTGGTTGTTGCAATTATGTCTCTCGGTGGTCAAACGGGATTTACCAGCAGTGACTTTTTAAGACATCAAATACCTGACTTCGGTCAATCTTTACAAAACCTGACCATTCAAAATTTGCCAATTGCAATGATGGCTGATCTTTGGAGAGCTATTTTTCACCCTCATTTCTCTTTTCCTTTGTATAATGTTTATTCATATCCGAAACCGTCATTGACAATCATGAAAATTGCAACTTACGAATATGGCAGCACCGAGTTTGCTTGGGCATATCCATTTCATCGGCTGAAGTTTATTAGTTGTGGGGACACTACGCCGGCAGATTTAACCTATAAATCCCTGCTGGAAAATTTCGACTCTGCGGTTTGGACTATGATGTTGCTAGTAATGTTTTTATTGCTTCCATTGTCACACAGTTTATTTTTGAAGAACTTAAATGCGCCAGCTCAAAATAAATCCATTTTGTTCGCTGCGAATTTAACATTTTCTTCAATTAAAATGCTATTGGAGCAATCAACTCCATATTCAAACACAGAAACCGAGTCTGGAAGTCGGAAGCTAATTTCAGTATGCGCATTACTATCCACGCTTTTGCTTAGTAACGCATATAAAAATGCCAAAGTTTATAAACTGATAACCACATATAATTTTGTACCATTCACGAATTTTCAACAATTAATGTCCAGCAACTATACAATGATCTCTGAATTCATGGTGTCAACCATGTACCCAAACATTACAACAATTTCTGGTCGCCGATTTAAAATGTCCAAGAAAAATGCGCATGTTGTGTACGGCGTCAACAAGGAAGACAACACCATTCGCCTGCAAATATATTCACAACTTAAAAGACAGGCCAAAGTTTTTGGTATCTTTAAAGTACCAGATATAGTCTATGACGTGATGAACCATTCTGTCACCATGAAACAAACGCTTGAACACATATTTGAAATATTGGTACCCATACAAACATCATGGAATACATTTGTGGAAAATGTATCAAAGTACCAAAAACAATTGTCACTCAAAACCTTGAAGGAGTGCAACAACACAGCAGTAATTGCCTTTGAACCTAGTATATGGGAATACGAAACCATTCTGAAAGCTCACGGAACTCGTAAACTATCTGTTGGAGAAGAAGTATTATTTGAAACACGAATTGCTTTTGCCTTTCAAGGCTGGATGCCTGAATTCACGTTGAAACGGGCAAGAAGCGTAGATAGTTCAGGTGTTATGCCGTGGTGGAGTAGATTTGTTGTTGAACATGTTGCGAAAATTCGCACAGCTGTACTTAACTGGAAAACTGAATTGAATGATCTATCTAATGACTTGGAAAATAACCCTAAATATATCAAAGGCATGCTTATAATATTTCGTGTAAAATCCTTTTGGTTTAGCGTTGCGTTCTTTCTACTGTTGGTGGAAGTGATGCATTTTAATATAAAAAGAATGAAAATCTTTCATTAAAAAAACTGATCTGTCGAGGAAAAAAACCTTAATTTTTTTCATTTTGTCACATTATATCTATTTCAAAATTTGCTGTTATAATATGAGACGGATGTACAGTTTATCACTCAAAGTAAATAACATAGCTCATTATGGGGCTGTTTTAACTCATATCTCACCTATGTATGCATTTGCAAATTGCAATGCTAGGAAGCAACACCCAAAACTTGGACTACTTACATCAGTGTTATTACTGATTTCGCTCTGTTTATTAGAAACAAAAAATGCATTTCAACAACACAGACAGCAGTACGTGTTTAGCACTATTAAACGTACTATGGGAGAAGAAATGTCAATTAGTTCGTCTAATAATGAAAAAACATTATAAATTTATTGTATCTACTTACTATATAGTGCTTTTAACAATTTTGGAGAAGTAAAATCGACATTTTACCTTGTCCATATTTTTTGTTTCTGTAAGAACGCATAGTAGTAAATGTTTTACATTAGTTAATAAATTGTTTAACTGTAGCGTTTTCAATAATTGAAGCGTAGTGCATGGATGCCATTATTAACTCTTTTCTATGAAAAAGATTATTAACTATTTTTTTCAAAATGTATTTATTAATTTTCTTTTGGCCACCCCAAGTTCAAATAATGCTTTAATTAGCGACTAATATGTATTAGATACCAATCTGCGCATATATTGTGTAGCTCATTACCTAATGTTTGCATAATTTGCTCTACCTGAGGCGTAACAAAAAGCAAATTCACTAAACAATTTTTGACATAATAGTTATATTTGACGCTTTCTAAACAAGCTCCGTGGTGAATATAAATTGGTTTTGGAAACTTCTCAACACAAACCACAACTTTATTGGACAATTTCTGGACTTTCAGTATCGTTATTTAACGAGTGGAGGTTCTGTAACTGCATAGTAGCTCATTACCTAATGTTTGCATAATTTGCTCTACTTGAGGCGTAACAGAAAGCAAATTCACTAATCAATTGTTGACGTAATAGTTATATTTGACACTTTCTAAACAAGCTCCGTGGTGAATATAAATTTGTTTTGGAAACTTCTCAACACAAAACAGAACTTTATTGGACAATTTCTGGACTTTCAGTATCGTTATTTAACGAGTGTAGGTTCTGTAACTGCATGAAATGCAGAGCAGACGAGAAAGTCCAGTTTTAGCTTCAATATTTGAATTTTATTTCCGTATGTGTACGATTCCATTTAGAATCGAGTTTGATGAATTAGAACAAAAATACGTTTTAAAAGAATATAAGGCCCAAAAGGTCAGTAACATTTACAGTTTCTAATAGTTATTAAGATTTTTAAAGCATTTTCAACATGTAAGCAATAATTATTTATCTTTTTTTTAAATCGTCTGTTTCACTGTTTCAGATTTGTTGCGCATTCATCAACACAGGAACTTTGATCACCATGATGTACGTAAACTGCATCACGTATTTCTCAAGTACTGACGCCATCAAGGAATACACTCAACAAATTATTATTGCAAATGCATTGGAAACAGTTGGCAATATAACCGCACTTCTGCTTAATTGCTGTTTGATATATACTCTTTGGAGTAGAAAGAACGAATGGTTAAATTTAATTGAAAGAACACGGGTTTTCTACACAGCCAAACAATTAGAAACAATCTATTGGATGGTTGGTCGTAATTTAAAATATTTGTATTGATTGATTTAGAACCGGTTTTGAGTACAGTTACGGTATATTATGCTTACAGGTTAATACAACACTCATCTTTTTGAGCTTTTTATTCACATTATTTCCTGGAAATCTTATTATAAATAAGGACGAAAGCATTGGAGACAAGTCATCGCGTCAACTTTTGTCGGACTTTAAGCGAATTTTAAAATATTCACCATATTTTGTCCTGTTCAGCTTTTGTGCCATGCAAGCGAATATTATAATGGCAGTATTTTTTTCTTTGTATCAAGTTGCAGTAGATTTTCAGAACAAAATAACTTCTCTAAAGGAAAAAAACGCGGAGGATATTGACATTTTGATTTCAAAGGTAGCAAAAATACAGAAAGAAATATGGTTTAAGTTAAACATTGTTCAATAATTTTTTATGGTTTCGAAAAGGGATTGCATTTATACGGCAAAATACACAGCATAACAAAGTTATTTCGTGTAATCTATGGAAATTTTCTGACCATTGACTATGCACTTTTTATCGTCTACTTGGCCCAATTACCGTATATTTTGTGTTCAGAAAATAAAAACTTGTGGAAAAAGACTTTATCCACCCTTTATGCTACCACTGGTTTAAAATGGATTCTCGCAGCAGAATTCCATTACATTGTTTGTTATTTACATTATTGTATAATTTTGTCATTAGCAAGCAATTAGGAGGTAGTTTTAATTTTCTACTTCTATTAAAAAATAAATCTAGGTTCAGAATGCCGTACACACATGGGCAAGTAGCCACCTTGTCTGTTGCCGATTACCGCGTAAATATAAAGTGAAATTAGCAGTGCTTTCTGGTTCCGTTAAGTCTATTGATGAAGCTAAGGGCGCTGTAATTTCCAGTAAATATGTATCTCTGACATACAAAAACATTGGATCCGTAAGTAAAATTGTTTGTACTACTTCAAGAAATTTCAATATTTTTATTGAAAATTATTATCCTGAAAATGGTATCGGATTCAATATTTCAGATGTGTGGAGTAATCACGACATTTGCGATAATTGTTATTCAACTAAACCCTTCATAGAAGAAATAAATGGATGCCTGACGAATGTAGAATATGTTCTTTAGAATGAAGAATTCTTCTGAATTTATTTCGTCAATAATTAATCATATAAAAATATGTAAACCATACAGACTACTATATAACTTATTATCATCTAGACAGGTATATAAATTGTGGGAGCTTACTAGCATTATATAGCGCATACATACTTGTATATTTTCTATGAACAGATCAGTTTCCGTGAAAATCATCTGGATTACTTCAAGTTGCAGCAAAAGCGTCAAAAATTTATTTAAATAAAAGCACAAATGAAATGGTTTGATTCAGTATAAATTGTATAATAATCAATGACGTGCTCATTTCAAAGTAATTAACGGATCCAAATCGAATTTTGATATATTCCGAAGCACGTAAAATACTTTTGAAATATTTAAATGAATGTCTACCCATTACGGGAACAGGGCTAATTTGAGCAACTGAAAGGTTCTTCTTTAAAACTTGTATAATTCGCCTACTCAACGAATTAGCTTTCCCAGGAAAATAATAACCCAATATAATAATAACGTACAAATTTGGGAGAAGAAACATGGCAAACAGTAGAATGCCCATAGAGGCAGTTTGTATAAACAAGCGATTGGATAAAACAGAGCCCAAAAATACAGTGAACAAAATCTGAATGGCAATTGACGGCATTACCAACCGCATCTGAAAGCTGTCATTGATCAGTCCTGTAAGAAGTTGGAACTGACGATATTTTGCAAATAGTTTGCCAAATAAACTTTCACTAAGCTGAGCTTCCTTTATCCAAACTAGAGAAGACGAGTAGAGAAACTCTTTCAACTTTGAGTACAAAACGAAATAACTGCAATACATACCCGAAACATTCAAAAACTCCAAAAATGTTGACATTATGACAAAGCTCCAGATTTCAAATATTTTTACAGTTGCTTGTATGCAGAATGAAAGCTTTAATGAAGCAGAACCTATAGGTGTCAGAGTTTCAATGATGAACCCGTAATTTCTTTGAATAATAAACGCACCGTAAGTACCTCCAAAGCAGAGTGTGAGTACGGGATTGTAATACGTAATTGCTTTTAGAACAAAAGAAGCTTCTGTACCGGGAAGCGAATAAACTTTGTTGATCACATTGGCAACTTCGGCATATTTTGAAAGGACAAATTGGTAAACCATAACAATCAGAAGTAAGGCAAGTGTCTCCAAAACTAATCCGAATACAACGTCAGAAGTAAGTGAATAGGAGTTTTGCTTGTACCATGAAACTCCGTTGCATACACATTTAAACATGTACTCAACTAAACAAAATGTTAGATGCATTTTTAGCCACCAAAAGTATCTAGCATCGTCCCTACTCTCAACTATTAAGTTCTGGGAAGGGCTTGGTAAAAATATTGAACATTTGCCTGGGAGAATTTCGAAGAGAGTAAATTGGTATTGAAACAATTGCTTTAGTGTTACATTGTCCCAACGATTGCGCTTGAAGTTTTTTACTACAAGAACAGGTTTAAGTCTGTTCGTTTTAAACATGACGATTTGCTTGGATACACGTAGTACACACTTGTTATTACAGCTGGATCCTATTACTTTTTACTTTCAATTTTTGTCAGCTTTGCCAGCGACAATGGTGAACTCATACGGTACTGTTCTTTCTTAAAACCGTTTAATTACTACTTACTAATGTAAAAATGTGAACAAGTTCAAACAAAGGGAAGGAAAAGTGTCTTCCTCTTAGCTAATTTTACATAGAGTCTCTTTAAATCTAGCAGCCTTGGATAACTCTCTTAAAATTGAACAGCCCAAGCCTCACCATTTTCGCTACGTGTTTCATATTTTCCCTTTATATAACGAAATGTAAATATTTTATTTAATCTACTATATAATGATTTATCTACTTACAAGCTTTCACAATATTTCGATGAGATTTCTGATAAGCGTTTCCTACTGGTGAAACTTTGTACATACACGGATAACCTTCTGAGAGTGAGTTACCGCAAATATTGAAGGCAGCCTGCGCTTCAAAAAATAGTTTTAGAGTATAGCTACAAACATACATTATAAAATAATCCTGCCCATTTCCATCATTTTTATGTATATATAGCTACATAATTTTTTGAAATAATGGGAATTTCCCTTCGAATTTGGCACACTAAAATAGTGTTTATTAAAATGCTTATCTGTAATACCATCAATATACGAGTAAGCTCCAAGCACTTCGACTTTCATAAATATTAATGTTGAACTTACTAATATTAGGAATTTTAGTATCTAGAAAAAATATCCAAATTTCAGCTATTTCGAGCAATGGCGAAACAATTTATTTACAATTTATGTCACTATACTACTGAGAGAGAAAAGTAGTTTTCAAATTATCTTATATTTTTATGGATATGTCCTATTATTGAGCTGAAAATATTGAAGCGAGTCTTTTCATATAAAAATGAAAACCTAACATTTATTTTTTTAAATGAGAGTATACGTAATTGGCATTAATTTTTTTAAAGTTCAAAGTAAAGTATTGTAAACGCAAGGAACTAAGTAAGGTTGGGTTTAAGTAAGAATATAAAAATGAAAACCCAACATTTATTTTTTTAAATGAGAGTATACGTAATTGGCATTAATTTTTTTAAAGTTCAAAGTAAAGTATTGTAAACGCAAGGAACTAAGTAAGGTTGGGTTTAAGTAAGAAAGAATAATGCTATACTCAAAATAATACAATATCAACATTTCAATAACTTTACTTCATATTTGTGGTATAAAGGACTTTCAAAATGCTAACACTAGTACCTTGAGTGCAATGTTTAAAATGTTGGTATTTAGCTGAATTATATGTTCTTCTGTAAACTACTTTAGAACAACGTAGCTTTTGTATCTAAAAGAGTTCTTCACCGTTAAGCCCATTTCGCCTCAAAAGTTATATAATGCAGTCATTATATAAACAAACCTTCAGACAAAAACTAGGAAAGTAGACATTTTTCACAGTTTCCAATTTGCTGGTTATTATAAAATGAGCAACAATATTTATAGCAACGACTATCCGTGTATTTGAATGGAACCTTCTCTTCCTTAAGGATTTTAAATGTTGTTATGACATTTGTGAAACTACTCGACGGAATATGCATGTCTTAAATTTTAAATGTCTTAAATGAGCTGATACTAAAATCTAAAATGTTTTTCCAAAGTATGTACTTTTACCACTACATCTGGACAGTAGGTATCAATACTAAACCGTTACGAAAAATAGAAAACACCTCTCAAAACTTATGACGAAATTTACATAACTGATATTCGTGTACTCGTGCGCCTTTCAGACTTCAAGTACATATTTTTGCAAAAAAATAATGATTGTATGCACAATATGCATTTGTGCCTTTTTTAACAGAAGCGTTAAGTATTTACCATTTGGTCGTTTATTTAAACTTAATAACAACACCGCCTCACTGACAAATAATATAGAAAAGTATGTGGGCACTAGTAAGATATATTGTTCTTTATATTAACTGGTATGAAGAATAAAAAAGTTAATGCCGTAAAATTTCTTGTAGACATAAAGTTGAATTATGTTGCAGTTTACTTGTAGAATGTTTCAGTCACAGGTTTTATTGGGAGATACTAATGGGTATTGTATGATCGTCGAGGTGTATGTTAACAAGTCGTTTAAACAGAACGTTGGACAAGGAGTTGATTACCCAATATAATTTTCCCTTTTTGCTTAAATTTGCAGACGACTTTGTACTTCACACGATTTTCAAACTGTATTTAAAAATTATGTCATCTCTGCAAACTCCATTAATTACTCCAATTGGTGTAGCAACAGTGCATACAGAATTTGCCAAGCATCTTCATTTGTTCATATTCTCAATAATTATTTCATGGGCAACCAGCGCAACAATTATAAACATTCGAAATTTGCAAGAGTTTAATAACTTGTACTGTCCCACATTTAAACGTGGTTTAATACCAATCGATACCATACCATCAACTGTTCCAACCTGTGATCTTTGTTTCGTGACACTTACAAATTTCTATGGTGTTGATATAAAGCCGTATAGAGCTCCTATTGTATTGAAGCAACATCTTCTAGTTAACACCACGTTACCACAACACCATTCTAGATATAAGTATAATATTCTTAGCGTACCAAGTAATGTAGCCGTACTTTTAACGACAAGAAATTGGAGTTATGTAGAAAACATTTCGAAGATTTGTTTATCCAAATATTTAGATTCTAAGGCAAATTTGAATACAATGCATTTATGTACCAGTTTAATTCCAAATGCGTATATATCTAATGGTCGACCTTGGTACTACGAGCAGCATATATTTCTACTTCCTCCAAAATCATCCGAATTCCCACAAACATTGCATGTATATTTTAAGTATGTGGCCTTGGGTATTTGGAACTTGGACGTACAGAATATGGCAGCTCTGTCGGGAACATTAACGCAAATGGCATTACGAATTTTAGTTACCATGGAAAAACCAACAAAGAACTGGCTTGCCTATTACACAGAAAAAATTTTCTTTCAACAAGCAGGCAATGAGATTGTTTTCGTCATATCTTTGAGTACTTATCCTCATCGAAAAGAAATTATCGTGTTGCCACCTGGTGACAGCTGTCAAAAAATGTTTCATATTCACTTGCTACCAAGAAGCACAAAAGACACCACTCCAAATCTAATTGATCAAGTTTCAACTGTCTTTAAAAGTCGGAAAAATATATCCGTGATAGCAATTTTTACACAGGATCTGGAAACGGAATTTACCTTTGATCACCTTCTAAAAACCAGTATTACAGACTTTAGTTCTGCACTGCGGGCTTTCTCTGTTCAACAGCTATTCGCTAGCATGATAGTATCTCTCTGGAAACAAACATTTTATCCATACTATTCTTTGGCTGCTGGCACTCGAAACAATCGTCAAACGCCATCAATAGAATTAAAAAAGATAACATGCTATCAATTCAAAAGTACAGAGTTCTCGTTTATATACCCTATGCATCAAATCAAATTTATTAGCTGTGGAGACATTATACCTACAAAAACTACCTTCAGATCGTTTCTGGCAAGTTTTGACTCAATGGTTTGGATAGGGATTTCAATAGTTATGTTCTTGGTTGTACCCATTTGTCATGTCCTTTTTCAACGCAATTTCCAGGCTAGCTTTTTAGCAAATATGATATTATTAGTGCCGACAAAATTATTACTTGAACAATCTGGTCCATATTCAAAAAATGAAATGGGTTCTACTCAACTGAAAATTATTTCGTCGTTTGCTCTACTTTCTGCTTTTGTTTTGAGCAATACGTATAAAAATGCAAAGGTATACAATCTCGTCTCCAAACCACATTTTCTGCACCTTGATACTTTCAAGCAACTTGTTTCTGCAAACTACTCCATAGTTTCTGAAATAGAGTTGTCATTTCGCAGTCCCTACAAAATACCTTATATATTTGGAGAACTTCTTACAATGAAGTACATAACCCCTCACACAATATTTGGTACGAGCATTAGAAGTGCCATGGATTACATACTTATAAAATCCCTGATACGAAGCCAAGCATATGACAATGGTCTTGCAAAATTTCCGAAAGAAATCATTGAAACTTATATGAAATCATCCATTATGAATCGAACGATTTAGTACATTTTTAGCTCCTTGAACCCCATAACATCATCTTGGAAAACTTTTGCTGAAAAAGTGTCAAGGCAGCAGAAAGTGTACTCCATTCAACATTTATTGGAGTGCAGAAACCATGCCATTCTAGCATTTGAACCAAACATTCTGGAATATGAAACTATTTTAAAACGCTACAGGAGCTTTAAGTTATCTGTTGGAAAAGAGGTTGTACTTGAAAATCGTATTGCATTTATGTTTAATG
>JAHZMT010004189.1:0-12355 GCA_027743785.1 Sinhomidia bicolor
ATGATGATGACGACGACGACAACGACAATGATGGTATTTGCAGTGCAAAGCAATATGGTCTTTGGGGACGCTTCAATCACTTGTTTATGATGATCATAATATTATTTCGGGCCAATTATTATTCCCACTTTGTACGTACGTGCGTACATTTTATTATTATTATTATGATGAGAAGGTATGGTGTATTATATTATTTTGTTGCAGCAGCAAATATGATACGTGCTGATGTCCCCCACAAATTCCAAAGAATGTATCACAATCTCTGTCCAACAAATAACTCGATTTTGGTTTAATATAGTCATGATAAATGCAAGGCTCTAGTAAAATAAAGGCTTTTTACTACTACATCATCCCACCTCATTCATTTTATGCAACTTTTTAAACTCTTTTAAAATGAAACAATCCGTTGCGTGTAGACAATAAATAGGGGTTATAATGGTAATAATAATGCGGATGCGTTTTATGCATGCACATGTGTGATAATCCACCCAAAATTGAGTTCATTATAAATGTGGGCATATGCATAATATGTGCATGTACATATGTTGTTTGTAAGTCACAAATTGTGACTTTAAAATGGATTGTAGATCATGTCGTGAGAGAGGAGGGCGAGGAGGGCAAACAAGAAGGGAAAATAGGCAAGCTGGCATTGATTTACAGTTTATCTGAAATTGTGCACCTTAAGCAAACAAGCAGACAGGAGAAAAGTAAGCAGGTTTGGATCCTTTTTAATTTCTGATATAAACATGGTTTCTGCTCAGTCAGTCCCCAGTTACTATACTACGGTGAGGACAAACGTATAACTACATGAGCACTAACGTTTTGTACAAAGTTGATGTGCTCTATGATGCAGCATTTTAACATTGTGAAATAACTGGTGGTGCACAACGAAGATCAAGTTGATTCACACCGCACCATCAGCAGATATACTTTCCCCACTTTTGACATAGCCAACAACTGGTTGGATTCTGGAAAATATGTATATCTACATACGTGTAGTAAAGAAAATGTTGTTAATTTTGTCATCATCAACAATGCTATCTCAAATGCGTACATACATACATCTTTGTACATATAGTCTCCAGGGACGTTGTTTTTGTTGTAGGTAAAACGGAAAGGGAATGGAAATTCCTTTTTACACTAATATGTTTTCAGACTGGAGAAAGGAAGTAGGCAGAATATTTACAAGTGCTTGTTCTGAAAATACATAACATTTCTTTTGCTAAATAATACGCGAACGTGTATGTAAAATATTTAGAGAAACTTGTAAAGATATAAATAGTCTGCATATAGAATTGTATCCTTACATTTTATACAACAAGCTTTATACAATGTATATATAAAATGTCGAGAAGTGGAAGTAATCAGTGATGCAAAGGTAATTCCGGATATTACGAAAATGAATGTAGCACACGAGCGACGAGCACACGGCAACAACTTGGTGAAGAGAGACAGTCGTCGCAAGAAGAAGGATTTAAATTAAAGCATGTTTTCCGGTAGGCTTATTATATCTTGTAAGTATGCCTATATAATAATCATACAAAAACTATCAAGGTAAACCCAGTTTTTGACTATATGAAACTTTACTTGCTGCTGCTGCTGCCCAATTTTATGATTGCAATTGTAGTAAATGTGCGTGGCAAATAAAGATAAACTAAATAACAAAATGCATCAGCCGTCATCAAAAAAGCAGCGTATATAAGCACACATATACGTGCGTAAGGTATATATACTTAGCTTGTTTTCAGAAGTACAGAGAATATTATTGTTGATTTTTGTCTACATTGTGCGTTTTGTGTACAAAAATCATGGCATACTAACTAAAATGTTTTATTTTTTTAACCCTTTAGCACTACGAGACGACTTTCGTGCCTCACCTCAGAATACATGGGTAGCTCAAGGTGATACCGCTGTTTTGGAATGTGAGCCTCCTCGTGGAAATCCTGAGCCGAAGGTGTTGTGGAGAAAGAATGGAAATTTAATTGACGTGAAAGCTAATGGGTAAGCAGGAAGAAGAAGAAAAGAAAGTAGTAGTCTATTTTATTTTTATATGCAAAGTAAAAGATGCTTACGCAAAGAAATTGTTGTAATTGCTTTTAGCGACGAAATAAGGTGATGATGATGATATCGTCGCAGTATGTAATTTAATTTTATGGGAGACGCATGTCATGATAAAATATAATACACGCGTGCTCTTTTTTTTGTTTTGTTTTTTGTGTGTGCAGGAGGTACAAAATTATTGGACAGGGAAGTTTGAGCATATCTCAAGTACGACAATCAGACGAAGGGCGTTACATGTGCCAGGCGAAGAATATTGTGGGCACACGTCAATCCAACACAGCGCTTTTACGGGTGACAGGTATGCAAATAAGATCAGTGTTTAATTCTCATAATCAAGTAGTGTGGTAGTTCATTAAAGGGCAGCCAATGAAAATAATAATATGATTTTCGTATCAGAAAATGCCATCTTTTTTCTTGATGATCGTCACAGAAAGCCATTAACTTTCACTGTTGTAGACGTAATTATAATTATTATCGTCATCATTACATATCATCAGTCTTTCTATATCGTCAATCATATTGCCTTTGTCCAAAATGCATGATGATGATGATGTTGGTAGAAATAGTCATTTAATTTCCCACCTTTTCCTAATAGAAAACCCGATTGGCAATAATATTATTACTGCTACCAAGACAAGATCTAATGGAAAAACAAAAGTGTTTTATCGCATACAGCTTTTTCCTTCTTGATGCATGCATAAATGATTGTATTATAGAGTAGGTAGTTTGTGAACGTACGTTATGGAATGTACATGACATGCTACCAATTTTAATTATTGACAGAATCACTTTCCTTTATTGACTTTATGTGCTTTTCATGGGACATGCGTGTCATATGTATGTCTGCTGTAACCTGCTTTGCATGTATTTTATGTATTATTGCGTGCACGGNGAATCACTTTCCTTTATTGACTTTATGTGCTTTTCATGGGACATGCGTGTCATATGTATGTCTGCTGTAACCTGCTTTGCATGTATTTTATGTATTATTGCGTGCACGGTTTTTTGTCACTTTTGCTTGTCTTCAGCATAATATCGTTTTAGTTTACACAAACGCCTACATGACTACATTAGCTTCTTATTTTCTGTCACAATGGCTTAATAATATTACCTATATAGCTTGTTCTATCTGGTTTTTATATTTTTTTTCTTCTTCATCGATCAATGAATAAGGTAAGGTGACAAGTAATGAAACAACAAAAAATACGAATGGACAATGAAAAAAAACATTTTATTATTGGACCAATAAATGAGCATTTGAACTGAACATTGTCATTTCACCCATTTGACATTGATATTTTATGAGAAACATTCCATTATACTGATTGTCGACTACACGGTTAGCACGTTTTGTGACACAAAATTGCGATTTTTTCGTTGTTCTCAACAGTTTTGTAATGAAAAATAAAACTTGTTGTGTACTGTGCATGTCATGCCATGCACGAGCGTAGAAATTTGTAACAGGAAACTTTAAAACGGTTAAGATTATATAAAAAATTACTTACTCGTTTCTTTGTACTCAACTTTATTTACCAATTCCAAAAAAAACTTGACATGGAATGTTACACAAGAAGACAGTTCGAAATAGTATTTTGCAAATATATTGCAAAATGTATAAACTGTGAGAAAACTTTGCTTATTTACCGGTTTCTGAATTGCGTGTTTGCTTCTAATAGATCAGCAAATAAGTATACCTATACACATAATCACATAATATCATTACTTCAATTTTAAGAAGAATACACAAATTGACGTTGGTAATATGGAAAAAATAATGAAATGGTTGTTGGCGGAAGCTACACTAATTTCTTTGACATTCATATTATTTCTAATATTTGCCTAGCGGAGGAAAGTACAATAAGGAAAACTTGTTCTGGTATTTAATTTCTGTACTTTACTATAAAGTAATAGTAAAGATACTAGTATTATTCATGATATTTACTTGCCCTGTCTTTTATCAAAAAAATGTGATAATGTGATAAATAGATTAGTATGTATATACTATATATATATACTATATATGCTATATAAAGTATAAACCTTTAGAAGCATTTTTTTTCTGGGAAAATATGCACAATGCCAGTTAAAAATGAGTTGTTGACAAGCCATCTCCTCAAGAACTTTCTTCTCTGGTCTTGTATCAATTTCACCACAATCCATCATCATCACACTCCCTCCACAACTATCATCGTAAAACTCTCAAATTGTTAATGCATGAAAACAGGAAAACTGAAAAGAGCTGGTCTTTCACAAGAGAAAGAGAAAACTTTTGTACCCATGTAGTGTGGGTCTTATAAAAGAGGAAAGTTTATACGTCGTAGTTTATATCATAAACCATATTTTTTTTGGCAAAAAAAGTGTAGTATAAAAAGTGGCTAGCTATATAGCAATATAATAATCGTTCCAATGATAGTGCCGCTTTCTCTCAACTTCTAACAAAAAAGTAGCCTTTTGTGGTTTTTAACAAAAAAAGTGAAAAAGTGTGGGTGGTTTTTTTTGCTTGTGGCTTGAGTAGTGAATGCTAGAAAGAGAAAGAGGCTCTTCAGACAAAAAATGTATACATGCATTTTGGAAGCACGCTTTTTTTAAAGAAGAAAAAGTAAAGTAGTTGCTGGATGTATAATATGCTTAGCACAGTTGTTGTTATGTTATATACACCCAAGAAAAAGGGGGAAAATATATTTTCTCGCACTTTATGGGGGAATCGATACCTTGCCCTGCCAAAGTAGAATATTATTGTTGACAGACGGACACACAGACACACGCGTTCATAATGTATCTCCTCTGCAAATAAACTACACTAACTAAACAGAAAGCGATGCAATCGGTATACATTCATTCTTTCTCTACTCTCATGTGTACGTGTTTGCTCACACTGTGAAAACTTGAATGACAAAGAAGGAGCGATATGGATGACAATGATGAGCACATGTGTGTATTTTTCTACAGTACACATTTTACTATTGCATGCAGGTGGACAGGACATAGTAGTGATGACAGGGACGATGCAATAATGCCTCTGTCATTGATTTCTATACTGGTAGTATGCCAACTTGCATAGTTGATATTGGCTTTATTCATTTATTTCTTATAGAGATAATACACATTACCACTACTTTGCACTTTTCCCGACTTTCTCTCAACTTATATAATTTATAGAAGTAAGTATATGTGGTAAGATGGTAGGTATACATACATGTATGCATGCATTAGTAGTTTTTCTTTGAATTATTTGCTGTAAATAAAAAAGTGAGAGAAAAACATTTTTCATTGGCAGTAGAAGAGTGACGCTTCAATGCAATCAATTTGATTTTCCTTTTTTTGTAAGTTATATGGTGTCATACAGGTTTGCTTTAGTAGTATTGTTGTTCCACTCACTGTAGCAATGATGGTGAAGATGATAATGGCAAAAAGGGTTATGGGCTGCTTTTTTTCTTGGATGGATGTCAAAAAAGCCATTTTCACTATTTTTTATTGTTATGTCTAGTCAGCTTATTTTCTGTTTGACGCTTACTATATTTTTATGGCGTATGCACAAATTCTTGGAGAAAGCACCTGTGATAAATGAAAGCAAAAAGAAAATTGACGATTTCCAATAGTGTTTTTCCTTCTTCTTGAGCTTGGTTGTTTATTTATCGGTGTTGTAAAAAATCAAAAAATATATTGGAAATGATGCAACGTATCATGTATATAAGCAGCAGTTACTGTAATGATAACCTTGGTGTAATGATATGTTGTTTTTATTGATGATAATGCTGTATTACAGTTCGTCCGCAGTTCACCATTGTACCATCCAATACTTCAGCTCTCCTGGGAAGTGACGTGAGTCTCGCCTGTGTGGCACGTGGAGATCCTCCACCAGAAATCACTTGGAAAAGACAACGAGGCACGTTACCTCTGAAAAGGGCTCATTTTGATGAAGAGCGCTTCCTCATTTCCAATGTCTCCAAAGAAGACGAGGGCACTTATACTTGCGTGGCAGAAAACAAGGCAGGATCAGTCAGCGCTTCTGCTTTCGTCAGCGTTCTTGGTATGCTAATCTTGTTTGATAAAAAGTGCTAATCATAAAAAAAATTCAAAAAAAAGTTTAGTGAAAAAGTCAAGAGGAGTTGGGAAATTATGCATGCAAATTTGGAAAAGTTGATGCCATTTTATGGAAAAGATTTTAATCTGTGTGTGTGGGCAAACAAAAAATATGCAAGATGGAAATAATGTTCGTACATACGTATGCTTCATGGAATAAAATGAAAAAGTTTACCAGGGAAAATATAATCCGTTTAGAAAAAAGTTGCACGTGCCATCAACAATGCACACAGTTGTGTGTATACTGACCCTATATAAGCCATAAAGATACATAGGCAGTTGGTAAGTAAGTAAGTATATCAAAGAAAAGTGAATCAAACTCATTGAACGAAAGCAGTAAACGAAAAGCTGCCAACCCTTGTAAGCTGTCTACTACTGCTGTTATCTGTCATTAAAAATCCTCCCAGTTTCGGTTAAGTACAGTATACATCAAACAAACAGATATTTACTAAAGACGTAACAGCAGCAGCAGTTTTTTTCTATTTTTCCTCTCATTTTTTCATTCATAGTTTTGGATGGTTAGATATAAACGGAAAATGGTATCCACTTTCATTCTATCAAAGTGTGTTCCATTTCAACTGTTTTTGACAGACAAAAAAACACAGTGACAAAAAAGCTTTTATTTTATTTTTTTTCTTGTAAAACCTGTAATTTGCGACAAAAAATCTATTGAGTCAGTTTTCCTTAAAATTGTGCTACTAAATTGCTTTTACTGCTGATGTACAGACAACTGATTACTGATTACTACTGACTATAGGAACTTTGTTTGCATTTTAGGTAGGTTCATACATGTAAAAAATCACACAAAGCAAAAAGTATATAAACTGAGTATGTATTAAATATAAGCTGTATTAGTTTATTTGAAAAAAAATGAAAGAATACATAAGCTGATATAATAAATGTATATAGAAAGTTTATTTTGTTATTGCCGCTGTTGTTGGTTGATGTTGAAAATGAGCTTTTATTACAAAAGTGATTTGTTGTCAGTTGAAAATAAAATAATAGACGGATAGAAACGTACAAACATATGAAGAGAAATAATGCTGACGAATACCGATGATGATAGAGTAGAGGAGTAGAGAAAATTTACAATGATTACCTATTTCTTTTATTGTGTGCTTGAAAAAGCATCAAAGTCTAAAAAATTAATATACCTTTTGCATTCGATTCCATGTTGTATTATCGGTGGCAATGGTAGGCGAAGCCCAACAAACCCCTCCTCTTTTTTTGATTTTTTTTTCTTCCAATTTGTACGAATTTCAAAGGAACACGCTTGTTGTACACCTGAATTACATACTTGAAGTGTGTGTTGATAAATGTATCTAGTATGTTGTACATACGTATATATGCATGCACTCATACTAGCAGTATTGATTTTATATGTATATTTTTTACCATTTTCAGCTCTACCTCAATTTATCGTGGTCCCGCAAAACGTGGAAATTCAACCAAACTCTACGGCGTACTTTCGATGCTCAGCGGTAGGAATTCCGACACCAACATTATTTTGGAGCAAGGAGGGAAGTCACTCAGTTATCTTCCAAGCTAGCGGTCTTGACAACATACGTGTCACTCCAGAAGGCACACTTCAGGTACATTATTACGTATCATCGTCGAGACCATTCCTCTTTCTCTCTGTTTTTCCATCTCTATAAATTAGATCATCCTTCCCTCTCTCTCTCTAATTTTCTTTCACCGAAAAGCGTTTTCCATCTGTATTTTATGGGATTTTGTTGTAAGGAAATCAACAAGAAGACTTTTTGTGTTTTCGAGACATATGATGACTTTTTTTCTCGGTTTTCATTCTTATTTCTTTTAAAACAAAAAAAGAATCCCGTTTCAGATGATGACGTTGTGGAGATAGGTAGTGAATATATGATTCTAAAATCCTCGAAAATTACCAAGAAAGGAAAATCCACAATAAATGTCAGCCTGCTCTCTTTCTACTCTATCATGTTCATATGACATGCTTCGGTTTTCCTCTGTCAATTTTCTCCAGTAAATTCTTGTTCTCGTTTTCCATGTGCATTTTGACTTTCATTGCAACAGTCAACCATTTTGGTCTTTTCCTACTTCTCCGTATAGTAGTAATACATACGTATATCTTATCTTTTTTCATTCAAGTGAGTAAAAAAGATAAGATTCTCAAGTGTCAAATTTCTGAGATGATAAGTACTTGACTGTATGTTTCTATTTTCTACGTAGAACTACATATATTCATAACAGAGTATAGTAGGAGCAGCTTTTCCGGTTCCCTTCCAATATTTATGTATTATGATGAAAAACCCTGTTCGTGTTTTATTACTTTATGTATTTATGTAGATAGATATGTTGGTATATTTGACATTTGATAAGAAAGATTCTAGTTTTTTTCATCCCTTTTATGTGCCAATGACTTGTGAACGCAGAAAAAAATGCATGATGGTGTGTGAACGAAAGTCAAGTTTGCTGGAAGCGTAAAAATAGAGATGAAGAGAGGTGGCTGCTAAAAAAATCATCATGATGATGTTCAAGTTGGTGGCGGCTGGTAGCTGTCAATCTAATCCCATCAACAACCGCTGTCACACTCTTTTACTCTAGCTAGTCCTCTATCACCCTTTTTCCAAAAAAACCGTTGCTTGACTTCACTCTTTGTGTACACCCGCAATTCTTTTCTGGGTAGGGTTGGTGGGGAATGTATATATGTGCATATATGTATGGGGTTGAAAAATATGTTGATAGTGCTAACGTTCAGTACTTATCATCACATTAAATTACAAATTTTCACTTTTTTGTAAATTTATGTGAATAAGAGATATTCATCTACAATAGTAGTCAGTCATCAATATTACGTATTTTCAGTATTTGCGATTTGATGGATGAGAATAAAAAAAGATGAATGATGAGAATTTTCAGAGTGGAAAAAATCGTTTATCTCACAAGTTTGATCTGCATCACAATATCTGACAATCTTAATGCCTAAATCCATCGCATCACACATTATAAAGTATTTTGATGGTTTTCCATCTGAACAGGGTTTGACTGTACATGTATGTACTGATTTTTCATTTAATTTGTGGATTTAGAGATTTTGGAAACGTGATGATCAGAAGAACTGTATTTTTTAATGTAATGATGGACAACGTTAATATTTTCTATTTTTTTCAAATAGATTGACACCGTTTCGGAACGCGACGAGGGCTTTTATTTTTGCGCTGCTGTGAGTACTGCAGGGTCAGTAATTCACCGTGTACATCTGAAGGTAAGCCTTGAATACCTACATACATAGGTAGTGTCATTCATGTTGTAATGGATTCATCAGAACTAAAACTTTCAACGCAGACATCTTGAACATGGGACTAACTGTAATACCTTCTCAATTGAAATAAACGTTACAGAATTAAATAAATTATTGTCGTCGAAGTTTGCTTTGTGAAAAAGATTTGTAAACATGTAGCAATTGAAGAACCGCGACATGCATAAAGGGCAGTTAACGTAGTAATAATAACAAGCCTCCAAAGGGTGTTTTGAAGGGTGCATCAGATAAAACGCAATCAAAGATACATGTATAAACGAACTTTGCCTTTTTACTGACACCAAATCTAATCAATTGAAGGAAAATTGCAGCAAAATATAATCGTTTTTTTACCCTGACTGTTGATTGTCACGTCAGAACTAGTAATGTTAATAGGTCATCGTAATAACAATGCTGTAGTACAACGTTATTTCTGATATTGGTGACAATATAAACTCACGACAAACTAAAACATTGCGTACACATGCATATGTATTAACGAACAAAAGCTAATACCTAGTTCGAGTAACGAGAAATTTGATTTTGCATCGTATGAAAGTTAGTATCCAGCAGCAAATGGATTCATAACCATATTGAGTGACATATGTAATTGTTTTGCCCAACTTCGTGTATATCGTACTTATCAATTTTGCACTGCGACCATTTCTATTATTTTAGGTAACACCAGTTGAAGATCTTCCTCCACCAATTATAAATCTAGGACCATCAAATCAAACAAGACCAGAAAGGTTCTGTTGCAGTGCTTCCTTGTGTAGCTGATGGAAATCCGCCACCAGTAATAACATGGTATAAAAATACCAACTCTTTTTTGCTAAACACGAGAATTTTCACGGATGACGCTGGCACGCTGAGAATCAATGGTAAGTGAAAACTTTCATCATTATAAGTTACCAGACGCGCCTTAACGCGCAATATTTTCCCCCTCAAATCTTCGTTTCTAGTTACTTTTATGCTTGCAAGTCATGCATCCTGCTAAAGCTATCGATGTACAATCTGCACTCACACGAAGCTTCACTTCACATACCTATTATGCATTCGTACGGAAGCCGCCGTGCTGTTGCATTAAGTCCAAATCGTGAAAAAAGTATCTCTTTACCGTTAAACTTGTCAATTTGTTTACCTGTATTTGCATAAAATGCATTTAATTTTGACTCACGTATGTGTTTAATGTACTTTTAACAAAAAGTTCTCTATTTAAATAGAATGCATCAGAAAATCAAGAAGAATGCTTTGTGAAGCCTAAAACTACCATACCAATACACTACTTTTTTTACTCCCTCACTTTCACATCCTTTTTCTTCCACCTTCTTCTTTTCCGTCTCTTGAGATTTCTCTTGTTAAGCTGCCTAACTAAAGCGTGAAAAGATGCCGAAAAGGGAGAAGGCGAAGAAGAAGAAAAATAAGAAGCGTGGATTTCCTTTCTGATTCTTTTGGCTTCTTAAAGTATTAGCTTTGAGAGAAGAGCTTGCATCTGAAAGAACCAGTATATGTACTTACCTACTTACATACATACCTATGTACATTATCATTCCTCCTTTTCTTTTTTCATATACGTATATATTATCCCTATAATAGAGATGTAGCTACTGAAGCAAATCCAAAAAGAAAACATTTTACACAAGTAAACATGTACCACCTACGTTCATCTAAAGACTTGTTTCTTTTCCGTAAAGTTTTTTTTCTGCTACTTTTGGCTTGCTCCTCCACTTCTCTTATTTCTTTATTTCCTTTTTAGTATTTCAGTCACATCACACCTCTCCTTCGCATTACCGCTTGGTAACTGGTGTAATGGGTATCCTCTTCTTGTACAACACTACTACTAGACACTCTACGCAAAAGAAAAAGAGAAAAGAAACCGAAGACGAAGTAGAAGAGAAAAAAAAACTTTTTTCTGGATATACATTTTCCCCCGTTTTCTTCCTTCTCGCTTTCCTCCATGCCCATGCTTATTCTACCAAGACACTTAATTCTTTCTTGGTCTAATATATATGTATATCCAACAAAAAAATATGCCCACCAATTCAGTTCAGAAAATGCACACGTAGCGCACAGCATCAGCAGCTGAGAAAATACGGAAAAGTTGCAAAGAAAATGATCCTGTGTTTTTAGTTTATATATATGAAAAACCTGAAAGTGCATACGGATTCGTACACCACACAACAAACTCACATGCAAAAATATGGTGTATATGTACCTAAAAAATTTTAAGTATGGTATATCCTGAATACAAGAGAGTAAACTCTTAACGGTATGTTTGTTTTTGAAAGTAGCCTTTAGAACTAGGTAGGTATGTAGCTTCTTGTTACTTTCTCACATTTTCTTTTTTGATGGACATTACTACTTTAGTACTGATTCCACCCGACGGTATGATGATGGACACGCTCCGTCGGCAGGTCCAGGCATGTTTTCTTTTTGTGTGTCGCAAGTCTCCACTACTTTTTTTATTTTCTGATGACGATGATAAGGCTAAACTAAAAGAATGCATTTTCTCTTCTTTGGAAGAAGGTTCTATTCTATTGAGCGTGTAGGCATATCTTATCCTCAGTTACATTTATTTTTATCATCTCTCTTTCTCTTCATGAAGGTATACTTGACAGTATAAAAATGTCATATAGAAATGAAAAGAAGCGCAAAACTAAAATGCAAGACAGTAAGTAAATGTTCGCTTATACACAATGTGAATATAGGAGACACACGTGATCAAAGCGATTGGAACATTAACTATGAGAACATTTCTAAACGGACGCAAAGGAGTCTCCTCACTTTCTTCTGTAACTACCCCCGTTCTAAAAAAATGTAATGGTGTAACGCTTCAATCTCTTCAATTCAATGTTGCTTCGTTTTGTCTGTCCTTTTTTATTATTAACCCACACGCTGAATCCTGAATAAGAATCAGAAAAGAGAAGAAGAAAAAGT